>MNPL01000450.1:0-16991 GCA_002081605.1 Tropilaelaps mercedesae
TATATATATATATATATATATATATATATATATATATGGTAACACCAAAGAAATATTACAACTAACAGAAATTTTTTTATTTCACCTTTAACATGATCCGAATGTGGACGGTCTACTGATAATAACTTTTAAAAGTCAAAAAAACTTTAACAAAATCAATTCCCTTGGCATTGAAATCAACAATGAAGAATAACAGAATGAATGAAATTAACAAAAAAAAGATTTTGACAAAAAATGCGATAGTCTAAATGTCTGCTTTTAGGACACAGTTTGAACATAATGCCCTTTAGAAGCCTTAAAAGAGGAATAAAAAATGAGTTATCAAAATAATTACCTGTATTATAGCTAAGTTATTATACCATAAATCAGGCTACAGCATATAAGAGATCATCAATCGGTTGTATTACTGGCATTCTATCAGCAGTGAAAAAGTTGACCTTTGTCACACGAAAGCTTATTAATCTTATAAACGTTGTACCTCTAAATCATCTCGAATTCATCTAGAACTACACTAAAATGAATATCCTTCTATTTGCAATAATAATCTGATGCAATTGAAACCACAGCTAACTTGTAGCACCATAAAAATCACGATAGACTCGTTACTTCAATTAGAAGCAAAACTTAACCAATTTTGGTAAATAAGTTTGAAATGGGTCTGATAGAAGTGCTTATCTAGGTAGAAATCGCGAGAAGAAGTTAAAGCTTTACTTAAATTATTTACTTTATTACTTAAATTCATTGAGTGTAAGTTAGGACTCAAAAATGTTGTGCGTTAAGTAGCCCTTGGGCGAGTTGTTTTGTGTAATACAGCGTTTCAGAGCCGTGTAATCCACAATGCTCTTCCGCTCTTATATCCCGCCTACGGCATTTTCATCAAGTTGTTGAGATTGATGGCTCATGCTTTTGCAAAGATCATTACAATGCTAGTTTGTTTACACTGAGTGTTCATAAAGCTTTAAACCGCTATGAAGATGAGACGATGTGTGACAGCCTTCATAAGTTCAAAGGAGAACCTTACATCGATCGGTCAATTATGCAAATATTCTCACAAATATTGGTTTTTAAATTTAAATTGGAACCTTGACTACCGAAATTGTAGAAGCTTTGATAATAAAACTAAATCTGTGAGTTAAATCACCAATCGGATACAAATTGATCTTAGGTGTACTTTAGCGTCTTCTAATAAGGAAGCCATTTGGGCATTTCAAATGCACAAGAATATAAATACGGTTTTTGATGGCTAAAGGGCTAGAAGACGAATGAGAAATGTAAAGTTGAGCAATGGGTGTCTCGAATATGTACCTGGGCTGGCGAACCTTCCCTAACTAAAAAGGTATTTCTACTTAGAGTAGTTGACAAAACGAAGAAGCATTAAGTTAATGTCAAACTTAGTCTAACTAACAAAACTGATTTGGTCCGAAGTTCTGTCGTGAATTAATTTTTCATTCAAATTGTTGTGAGATTTTTGCAAAAATATTGTTTTTACGGAAGATTGCACACCATAAGTGTTACTAAATAGCCAATAATCTATTATTGAACTTTTTGACAATTTAAGACGTATGCGCCACATTCAAGTGGTGCGCTGAAAGCCCTAAACAAGACGCCGTCGGCTTGCCGCTGGCCAACATAGGCCGCGGCAGTCGGTGGCATGGACGAACGCGTACCTATTAATGGTCTTCCGCCCGGTTATGCGACTAGTCTGGGCTTGGGGTTACCACCTCACCCCCTCGCAACCATTGGGAGCGGGACAAGGGCTCAGCAAGGTGGGTCACCGTTTGCCGCAGCTAATTCACCGTATACGAACGCTGGTGTACATCATCAAAGAGGACTTGGTTCGCCGCCAACGAGTGGTGTCGCAACGAGCGTTTCGTATGGCCTGGCCACTCGGCCTCCGACTTCAATCTCCTCACAAGCGCAACAGCAACAACAGGTGGATGAGGAATAATAAATTTAGTACTTAATAATATAGGTAATAAGATGCCACTTACACGCTTTGTGAAAGATCAGCTACTGAATTAATAAGCTGGAATTTTAGCGCGTTCTTATAACTGTTCATGTAGCAGCTGTATTTACCGTATAGCTTCAAGTTGTATAAATTCGTGAATATTTAGGTGCATTTCAAGGAATAGTTTCTTATTGATATTCATTAAACTAGAGCAAAATTATTTTTTAACCGAAGCTGCCAACCATTTTTTGCTCTCTCCGGTAAATGCCTCTGCATGATTTTGGAATAGAGAACGTTTTTGTGCTCTCTGACAAGCTTAACAGCATTCGTTAGCATTCGTGAGGAATCGTGAGAAAAAAGTCTCACGCATGACTCCTTTGAGAAAGAGCCCACAGTCCTCGGTATTTCGACTTCATTCGTTACTTTATTTTTATAAAGGGTAATTCCATTACAAAGCTACTTTGTTACAGATGCATTTTTTACTTGATGTTTAGCCGCTGTATGTCCCGGCGTTGTTGGCTCCAAGTCCCATTTCGGCAGCGGGGCTCTCTTCTAAACTTGACTACCCAACAGAACCACCGCCTCCTGGACTTGCACCAGGTAACTTACTTTATATCTTAGCCTTACAACAGTTTGCAATCTCCTATTGATTTCGCGTTGGCGCAAACGTGTCTGTGTAATCAAATAAGAATGTATATGAAAACCTGTGTTGAATACGGTCGGTCGAGGAACTGTATTTATTGTCCAGCCAGATAGGCGGATAGAACGTCGCGACAGAGGATTAGTTCGGCAATTGGTGTCTTTGGTAGTTTACAGGGGAATTGTTGCTTTGATCGTTGCTTTGATGGCCGCTGGGCTAAAGCGTAAGCGATAGCTTATGACACATTTCTTAATTTTAACTTATTCTGTGTTCTTTCTTATAGGATTTTAATACTGCTCTATGTTTGACAATCTTAAGTTCAGAATCCTATTTCAAACTAGAAATAACATATTTACACGAATACGCGGGTTTGTTTAAGGTGCATATGCAAGTGTGACTGGCCTTTCGTCAGCCGGGCTCTCTTCAAGTTATACCATGCCGCCATTTGGAGGTGCACCGGTACTGTACCATCCCTCTCCGACAGCGCCGATGGCAGGGTACGCGTGACAGCTTTGATCAATTATATCCCACAAACAAAGCTGTATCTAATATTCTCGTGTACTAATAAAATATATGTAATAATTGATTTTAGAGATTAAGAAAAGTTCAAGGTACACGCTGATATAATGACGTCAGCTTAAATTAACTTGAAACAGTTATATTGGGTGCATCCATCACTTTAGGTACATTTCATCGTCGTACGCTACCCAACAGGCGTTATTGAATGCCCAAGCGGCGAGCTCCTTAGCTTTGCCGCCGTATTATGGCCATCCAGCAACACCGTCACCTTCTCCATTGTACTCACCAGCGCCCTCAATAGACGGGAACTCTGAGGGGCTTCACGCAAAGTTACTTTCGCAGACGTCAACCGGTCAAAACCAAACTCTTTGCCCTAAGACAAATTTGAAAACAAACTTGCCATTGCATCCAAGCCCGTTTCTTCCCGCAACTTCGACGTCGACAACAACAGTCTTCATCCCAGGTTCGGCTTCACTATGCTTCAACCTTAAAAGATACATGTTCGCGTCCTTCTATAGCATTTTATTCATCGTCACATTGTGGAATCTTATTCCAATCGGCTCGATCTGATGGAATGAACTCGCTTGTGCATGTGTGGTGTGTGGTTAAAGTTGCTCATCCGTGTGTACCTGGTCGACATTACTACACGATTGTGCATTTTTGTTTATAGGTCAGCTCATATCGCCTCTCCATGGAGGAAGTTTTCAGTCAATGACACCTGGCGTGACACCTGGTGTAACGCCAAGCCCTGCACCTTCGACACCTGCGACGCCTACGTTACAGAAAGTACGAAACACATGACAAAAAGTTTACACTGATGCCCATACAAATTATAATTCTAAATAATTTTAATACAGAGCACTCTCCTCTACTTAGTCGGTGTCAGTGTAGTTCAAAGGAAACTATCAGTTCAATAATAGTACCTTTAAATTCCTTAGGATGAATGTTTACCCCAACAAAAAGGTTTCAACACCTTTAGACGATAGAACATGCTGAAGTGTGTATAAAATGAACGATTTTTAACCAAGTACATTGATCTGATGCGTAATGTACTAGTTGGCAATAGTATGCAATACTGTTAAATATATAATTCGATTGTACTAAAAAATATTCAAATTATTCAAACTGCCTACAGTAAGGAAAGCAAATCAAAACATTTGAATAAATGTGTCATAGGGCAGGTGCTATATTTCATTTTTAAATAGGTTCGCTACGGTTTACTCAATGCTCTAGAACGTCAAGAATAAGCATGCAGCAATAAACAACAATAAGCGACAACAGCTAGGTATGGAAGCTACTGATTTACTGACATGTTTGTGCCGAAACGTGATATGAGTGTCGCGACTCACCGACTTTTAACTTTACCATGCAGTTTTGAAGCTAACATTCAAACGGTTATTGTTAATTGAAGAGTGTGCACGGCCGACTTGTGTATAGTAACTTTGTTAGCGCACAACAGTATTACCAATAGTATAAGCTGCACGTAATAATTAAATAGTAGCAACACCTAGTGTAGTTTTAAAACTGGTTAATAAATTCGAAGGATAAAATTTTTCCAATATATAGCGCGACAATGCCAACTATATTAGATGGCTATGACTGACCATCCAACATATGCACTTAACTAATCCGTTTTAACTTGTGCCCAAATTGTTATAGTTCCCAACTTTATAAGACGAGGTTTAAGCTTTATAGTATAATTAACACTTTAGTCAAAGACTTATAGTTTAATATTGAACTTCTTTCTGTGATAATATAAACTTCGGATTTACAATTTCCCATTTACTAATATAGACTTATTTTTGCTAAAATCGTTTGCGTATTTCACAGCGTGCTACGAGACTAACTCTGTCATTGAATAAAATATTTCAAGTTAGTCAAAATAAAATTGCGCAATAATAGCAATAATAAGATGATTGTGGCAGTATAAAAGTAGTTATGAAGGTTACAATGTTTGTAAGTAAAAACTTCGCTATTTTCATATCCTGGCCGTGTAAGCCCGTTGTAAAACTATACCTTTGTTTCGTGTGCCCATGTTTGCGTTCATATCAGCCAACGCCTACAAAGGCCGTACCAGGAGGACTTAACCCCCTGTTCTCTGCCGAGCATTTATTTGGTTCACAGACACAGTCAAACCATTTAAGTGCTCAGAGCCTAGAAGACCTACAACCGACCAATCTTCATAGTGGTATCGCAAGCAGTGGAGGCCCCCAGCGGGGTTCTCTCCATTCTGGTTTAACAAATCTGCAGACTCTTCAAGGACAAACGACACAACAACCCGGGTCGGCCGTTCATCCTACAGGGGGCACCATCGTAAAACGGGAAAGAGCAAGTGTAAAGTTAAATAGTTTTATGTGTGAAAATTACATTGTATCTGTCCAGAACGGATTTCAAATTGATTAATAAGATCGTACATGATATGTAAATTCTAGTGGACCTGAGTAGCCTACGTTCTGTTAATAACCGTACGACTCTGTTTGAAAGGAAACATCAGAAAAAAGTATAGTAATGGTGCAAAAATTTCTCAAAAATGATATGGTCCATTGTGTGGTTTCTAATATCGTCATTTCGTTAAAAAAGACAAGTCCGGTGGTGAAACGGGAAGGTCCTTCTCCTCTCGGAGTCCCGAGAGCAAACAGCAGAGGCAGTACTCCAACGCCCGGAACCCTCCAGCCGATGTCAACTCTTCCAGCCCCCATCCCGGTTCATCCCTCTGGCCCAGTCCTGATCAAGCCCAAACCCGAAATGCCAGCTAAACCCAAGGTAAGCGACATTCGCCCGTTGCATAGCGTTTTCATAATGCATACATGGCTCTACTGCGGCGTACTGCATAACGTTTGTGTTAGATCGTGTAAAAACAATCGTCGCTTTAGTATAACGCCATTTTAATCATAATGAACTATGAAGTCGAGCTATTTTCATAATGCTCTCCCTGATATTGGCCATTGGTTTGTCAAAAAAATCGTATATTACTTCTCGGTAGAGCTCGTCCTTAGGGTCCAGTAATTTTGTTAAGTCGCAGGCCAAACTAGATTTTATGTAATGCGGATGTAACAACTCTTCCTTAGTCGCGTGAGGTTTCGCTAGCCCGAAATCAATGATTTTTGTGTTTACATCTCCTCTACGATGAAAATAGAAATACCTACAAACATGCGTGTTTTATTTCTTTCGTAAAAGCTAAACAAGCACATCGTTTTAACCGTTCCACAAACAGTGTTAGTTAGTAAGCGTCATATACGACAAAAACGGCTAAAACACTTTGTATACTTGTTTTTACGTTATTTTAAACATAAGTTCTAGGCATATTGCATTCTGACTAATACGACTATATCATTAATACGTTGATATCATTTGATCGCAAGCAGATTACGTGCGTCAACTTAAATTTTATCAAAGGGCCGTACACTATTTACAATACGATAATGTAAGTAGACTAGCTATTTCTTGTTCTGTGTAATTATTAGTTTATGGTAATTTCGTTCACGTTCTTCAGGCAATCCTTGCAAAACCTCAACCGGTGATGGCAACCGCATTAAGTTATCCCTATAGGCCTATGATGAAAATGGAAGCTCCTTCCGTAGCGTCACCCCTTTCACATACAGGCCTGCCGGCAATGCTCGGGTTACCCGGTATGCCCGGCCTATCTGGATTGACCGGTGGCCTTAGCGGTCATCCATCAGCCCTTTCCCATCCATCGGTGGCTTTTTCCGCTCACCAGTCAGTAGCACTATCCCATCAATCTGCTGCTCTATCTCATATGACCTCCCTTTCGTATTCATCACCGCTTTGTCATCCCGGACTGACAACAGCTGCTAGTCCACACTCCCATCCATCCGCCAGCAGTTTGTCAAGTCATCCAGGCCTTTCTAGCACCAGTCATCTCTCATCATCTGCTGGTCTCTCAGCACCTTCATCTCCATCAACTCTTCCAGCCCCACCAGGTGCGGCTGCGGCCGCTCACGCAGCGTTTGCAGTCGCTGGATACCATCCAGCATATGCAGCTGCGGCTGCAGCAGCTGCCTTTCATCAGCAGCACCACCAGAGTCTGGCTGCGAGTGGCCAGCAAGAAAATGCCCGGCAGGGGCCGCCCCCGACGGCAGGGGCCATTTTGATGCCACAACCGCGCAACAGTCACTCGATGCCTCTCAGGTACAGCTTATTTGACGCATTTAATAATAGATGCTTGATTAACATTAATGGTCCTTAAACATAACATTTAAGGTATATTTAGTTTTGAGAAAACTTGTCGCTTATTCAACAATCGATTCCTTGTAGAAAGAAGACAAGAAGGATGAAAAGGTCAAATCATTAGACCTATACTACCTCTATGATTTAGGATAATATAATATTAATATAAAAATAAGTTTAAAGGATCGGGCTTAGTTGCCATTGCTCAATTTTACTTAGTCATGCTTCACGGATTATTTGGCGGTTTTACTACAGGTTACCGGAACCGTCGATCTGTCCAGGAGGCGGATCGTTTGAGTCTCATCTGAGCTCCCTATCAAAGGTCATTACGGCCACATTTGGCCAGCCTGAGCAAATGAGCATAAACCACCAAAAGCTGGCACAGATTAGTCAACAAAGGTAATCATTCAAGTGCAATTTACCAAGATTCATGAATTGTCACGCGGCCATTGTTATTACGGCTAATTTAATAATTTTTTGTTGCGTATATCTGCTCAATCAATCTGTACGTCAAAACTTTGATTGTTGATTTAGAGATGCACATGCTCAACAAGTAATTATTTGCATTGGCCTCGAAAAGAATAACGCAAATATGCAAAAGAATCTTACTTTTTATTTCAGTGTGATGGCGGCTGTCGTTCAGCAGCACAAAGAACTGGAAAAGCGGAAGGAACGAGAGCAGAAAGATCGTGAAAAGAAAAAAGTAAGAACATTGTTGTTCCTTATCACGGTCGAATTTCCTTAAATCAACATATTTATATGTATTAGTTACCATGGCAATTGATAATTGCGTGCTAAGCTATTTCGTCTCAAAATTTCCGTTGGGTTCGTGGACTCCACTGCAGGCGTACAACTATTGAATAATAAACAGTGTTATGAAAATCCGGAACTTAAGCGGTGACACCATATGCGGAGTAGTATTTGACACTAGACCATAATTCGACATATTATTATGGGGTTGCATCCTTGGCCTTTCAAGCGCAAGGCTCCCATGGGCACTAAAAACCTACTAAAAAAAACTAATGGAAGATTTGGCAAAGGAAATTTACAAAGAGGTAGGCTAATTCAATTAGCGGTAGTTTCTTTCGCCAAGAATTATTGCCTAGAGTGTGAAGAAGGTGATATCTTGCTAGTCACAATACAATGTGTGTAGCACATTTGAGTCAAAAAATGGCACTAAACTGCAAGTGATGTTTTTTTCAATAACTATAGATAATCAGATATAAGCGACTTCTGTTCTAAAATAATTGCTTGGCTTTTGTCGATGTAAAGGAAAAAAAGGATAGAACCAGTTGTGGTAGCACGAGTCGCGAGGTGATTGTGATCAAGGAGGAGAGTCAGGACGACAGCAAACACGATGTATTCCGGCAAGTCGTCTCAGTATCAGCAGCGGGCGTTTCACTCGGCTCCTTCGGACACTTGACAGGTTCCCTTGCGGCAGCTTCTATAGCGTCCGCTGTAGCTGACTTGCATTGCTCTCGCAGCAGGGCAAGCACTCCGGCGACTGTCATCGATAAGGTATATACATATTGGTTGCTATAATATGAACGTGCTGCTCATAAGCTACGCCAAATATAAATGCCTAAATTACAGCGACGTGACCGAAATGTGAGAGGGACGCGAGCTTGTACCATTACTAGATTACACGACTTAAATTTCATCCAAGAACGCAAAATTGTATTAGACACTCTTGTATAGTTAAAGTTTTAAAAAAATATATAAAATTGAAATATAAAAATTTTCCAACATTACCGTGAATAGTAATTTTCCCAAAACCATTTCTTTGTAGGGCGACAGCAAGTCGTCATCAGCAACTTCGCTGGCGACCTCTGTGGCCTCATCTGCCGGTGGCCACACCCACCGGGAGCGGGAAAGAGGTGAGAGTCCCGCTTATCGAGAAGAGAGGAGTGGAAGTCCCGCCCTCCTGGCTGTCTCAGCGCCGACAGCAGTAGGAATAACGTCATCGGCGACAAAAAAGAAACGAAAATCACTATTAATGCCCAATAGGCAGGACAACAAGGATGGAAAATTGCAGAAGGTTAGTTCCAAAATTCCTGTAGCATATTCTCCCTTGTGGATCGAGATTGACGTGGTTTGAGACAGTATGAGCAACAAGCTTCGCGAACATCGATACCAACACATTTAATTATGACAATTTAGTGGTGTACGGTCACTTATTGACGTACGGAATCCATGACCAGGTATTTGATCAAATAATGTAATTAATTTCCTCAGCGAAAATCAGCATCGTGACAATGTGATTAACAGACTAATCTCACTGCTACTTATAAATATTCTATTTGTGTCTATGCCGAAGTGATTTTTCGTTCGTAAATAAACGAAAAATGTTAATGCAATCTAAGGGTTGTCTTTCAATGCAGAGCAACAAAGAAAGTTTTTCACTTTCCACGGTTGGAACTGGGACGGGTGCTTCTCGAGGAACTAAAGACGTTTACTCATTTGAGAGTGAAGGCGATGATACTATAGCATCAATCCCTGCCGGTCGAACAGTCCCAGCACTACCACAATTTCGCAGCAAGCCCGCTTTCCCGTTCGGTTCAACAAGTTCAGGATCTCACCGTAAAAGAGCGTTGGTTGCCGATGAGGTTGCGCAAACCAAGTTCCCCGCTGTGAGTACTATATTAGAAGCCCTCCACAAAATTTCGAAACTAAAAACGACAACTTTAGGTGTTTAACTGGACAAGAGATATGAACAATGTTGTTGTATATAGCCGCGCCATAAGTTTTAATTCCTAAGAAGCGATTCTATTGTAATTATCCTTTGACGAAAATTGACTTACTGATTGATGGTTTCATTCCATCCAGGTGACGGAGTCGTGTGCGCGCGCAACGGTATACTCACGCAAAGGTGCATATGATATGTTTGATTTCCTGGCATCGCGTCATCGCCGGCCGCCGCGAGGAGAGCACGACTCTGATGATGATTCGGATGACGATGATCACAGCGAGGAGGTAAAAAGAAGAACAGAAAACATGAGAAGTTGAATTCGTTCTGAACATTTCGTAACGGCTCTGTTTGTGGATAACAGGTGTATTTTAATTATACTGATTGTGCATTTCCAATTTGTGTGTTCCAATTTCATCCCAGGTGTCAATGCGCCAGAGAAGGATTGACAAAGACCTTCATATGGTCATGCAATTCTACTCCCTCAAGGAAACTGCCCGGCATACGGTTGGCGTTTACAGGTCTGTAGTCTGCCTTCGTGTTAAAAAATTCTAACTGACTCCACTGAGACTTGATTCTAAAAATTAAAAATCGAGCCAACGTTCTGTTGAAATCAGATCACGAAACTGCTGCTTTTTATACATTTAACATAAGCAAACCCTTTTGGCATGCTTTGGCCTGATTAACATACCGTACTCATGCAAAAAAGTCGCATGAGAGTCCAACATTTAAAATTGTCTTCCAGGTGTCATTTGCAAACTATAACCCCTTATTCGCCTGCATGATCTAAAAGGCCTTGGGTCGCCTTTACAAAAAGCACGTAACGTTAACCCTGTCAGATACCTTTGTATTTACTGATATTTCTTCTTTTTAAAAATAAGGATTTGTGAACTGACATGTTCGACGAACTTAACGTGTTTTATTATTTTAATGGTGCTATATATATTTACAACTGTTGTTTTACCACATCAGATCGAAAATTCACCGCCGGGGGGTGTTCGCTAAACGTGTCATCGAAGCTGGTGAGATGGTGATTGAATATTCGGGTGAGCTCATCCGAGCTGTACTCACGGATAAACGAGAAAACAATTATAAGGTATTCACACAACTAAGATAAAAAGAATCTTAAAAACATAACTATATGCTACCATAAAATTTGCATAACATTTTCATAGTTTTTAAATAATATTTAAATATGTAAATTATATAAATAACATTTACATAGTATTTACATAATATTTCCATCGCATTTAAATAATATGTAAATATGTAAATTATATAAACATTTAGTTTAAAGCAAAGATATCAGGGCACAGGCCATTGTTAGGTGCACCAACAGAGTTTACTCAACGAGTTGGCTTATGGTTTCTCATGTTTTAATAGAATCAACTAGTAATGTCACTTGTCAAGAGAAATGGTCATTTTTTTTCACCTATATTGAGTTAATTATAACAACAGAGACAACACATATTTTTCATTAGCGTTGATTCTGCGGTACTATTACGGAAATATTCAAAATCGACAGCGTTCTATCTTATTAAACACAAAGCAAAAATGAACGTTTTCCCCTTTAGAACAATGCTCAGGTTTAACGCATAAACACAAAAGATAAGTGCATTTCTTAATTAGAATACGGGTTTTGCTATTAAGAAAGGGATCGGAAATTGGAGCTGATATTATGCATCTCAGCATTTTGTTTCCACACTAAAGAAAAGATTAAGGTTTTACGGCCCTGTACATCTTTAAAAGATTTATAATGAGTTGTGTAGTTGCTACACAGCAGCCTAAAAATTCATCTAGGTATTGTTGACCGATATACTCGTAATATAATGTTTCCGTTGCAGTCTCGAGGCATTGATTGTTACATGTTCAAGATCGACGAGGATGAAGTGGTGGACGCAACGATGCATGGGAATGCTGCCAGATTTATCAATCATTCTTGCGATCCCAACTGCTACTCAAAAGTAATTCTTACGCATCTAGAACGATGCCTGAGATTTTAAACAACGTTTTTGGCTGTCGCTTTTAATGCATACGATTCATATATATCGATATAATAGTCACCACTGTTATTAAAACCGATCTTAGGTACTGCATCCCCAACCTTATACAAATTGTACTAATGGTTATTCGTCATATGTTTGTGTGCGCCCCAATGGTTACTAATTTACTTCCAGTGCATTGAAATCTTCGGCAAAAAGCACATCGTCATCTATTCCCAAAAGCGGATTCGTGTTGGTGAGGAGCTAACGTATGACTACAAGTTTCCTAAAGAAGAGGTCAAAGTTCCGTGTACGTGCGGGGCAAGAAAGTGCCGCAGGTACCTCAACTAAACCTTAACGAAACGTGCCGAAGCTGTGCTTCCGATTACCATCACTATGTGTCGACCATGATTTAGAAACCATTCCCCTAGGTTTAGCAAGGTGGTTGGAAACACGGAAGCTTTTTGGCAATCACAGGTACTGCGAGGACAAAACTTGAAACAAAGGATTTGTAGAGTCCACAGCTAATTCTCGGTGCATATCTGAGTGACTGATGTATGCTAGTTTTATGATAAGAATTGCTGCCTTTGCTGCTACAGATTGGTAGAATCAAGAGTGCATCTCACGATCTTCGAATGAGTGACATTCTGAGAGTAGCTATTGTATAATGTAACTGCCATGAAAGTGCTGATATGTGCGATCATCTTGTCACAGCAGTAAGATCATAATGGAGAAAATGAGTCGGAATTAATATAAAAGAGGCGTTTTTCTAATTAAATGACAAACGCCTTATCGGTTCAATGTGCGAGCCAGTGCAGGTTTATACAATATACACCTGTTTACTAAACTAGTTTAAACGTGAAAAAACGTTTGTATTCACTTGAAAAACACAGTCTAGGTTCGTTTACGCAAATGTGGGAAACGCTGTGTCCTGAACAAAAGAATAGAACAATAAATTACTAATCCCACTCTGATAAAGCGTGCGGCTCGCAAAACCTCAAACAAGAAATTATATTTATAGCAACCTAAAAAACAAAGGGAGACGTTCCACACACCCGTACTGCTTACTGCTGGACCATCTAAGGCGTGACGGTGCTTGTACCGAAGGTTCTAGGAAAGGTTCCGGGCAACAGGTTACCATTTGGTCTGCCGTAATTTCATAAGCGGCATACAATTTAACTTCAGTTCGGCTTGAAGTTCAAATACTAACTTATAGTACTTCAAAGCGTTTTACGTGGAAGCATCAAGTATGCAGTGTATGTGCAAAAAGCTACACTTTATCTAGGTAAATACGTATATATAATAGCTAAGTGGTCGTCTTGTGAAGTGTTCGTACTTTGCGAACCGGAACTGCCGCAAGTACAGTCTATAACTACACACAAACAGAGAGACGTATGTATGTTTATAAGTGTAATTGAAATCATGCGTCGAAAGGTAGAGTTAATGATTGATAGTGTACGATCGACAATTTGGGCATAACCTGTTGATTGCTTCCAAACCGAGCAGGCCCTTAGCTCATCGCGTTAATGGTAGCCTACCGAGATCAACACCGTCACCACAAGCACACAAATTTTTGTACAGAACATCTCTTAAACAATATTTACGTCGTACATTACCCATTATTTATACGATACATAACGTTCACATTATTTAACCTAACATTCATGTAAACACGCATTCACCAATGCCAACGCTAATCGTCAAAGAGACAGGCATAAAACTAAACAACAAAGAAATTACAGTGACAGATATCCTTCATTCATCAGATTGATCTCTGAAGGAACCTGTTCGTTCCTTTTTCGATAGCTATGGTTTAAGCTATAATTTATTTTTGCGACGCATATTTTTATTCATGAAAAGGAAGACAATATTAGTTGCTTAGATATTTACAATAGAACGTCAATGCCAGTTCTCAAGGCAATTACTTTCCCTTGTTCATTTCACATTATCTGAGAATGTGATGTTCAGAGTACTTAAATCGCCAAAGCTGCTGAGAACCACCTTTCGACCAGGTTGAAAACTTATAGAAGACACTAAATCAGAATGAAGTACATCCAATATGAATACTATGTTTGATTCTTTCGGGACATCGGCGAATTGCCCACCCGTGAGCTTCTTACGGCCTCATGAAGCACAAGCTCAATACATATGTGCCCATCATAAGGGTCTGCATTGTTTTGACGTTGCTGGTGCCACTATATCGCTGAATTCAATGGCAGCAATTTTATTATTATTATTATTAATAATCACATATCAAGTTAACACAAGGCTTCAAGCCTTAACATTTCGTCTGCATTTGGGACACACGATTACTACTCTGCTGTACAAAAAAAATGAAGATGCTATTGTTGAATAATTAAGGGATTAGCATTTGTAAGTCTTCCATAACTCGTAGGTCAAATGGCTTCTATTAATTTTTGTTGCGAGACAGCCTATTGACTTCAACTATTGCTGGAATTAAAGTATATGATAATTAAATAGCTTTGCGCAAACTATGTGAGCCAAGTAAGAAAATTCATACGGCATCCTAGAAGCAGTTAGCGTGTATGGGTCACGCAAGTCGTGTCGCTGTAGAATATGATTATCTTAGTTGGTTCGAGTTAACGTCGTTTAAGCAATCATATAAAATTAAATTGTAGGGTCCATGTACTAAAAGTTTATCATTTATGTAAGCGCAATTAACATGCTGTGTCTTTTTTTGTATAAGGGCTTTTCGAACAAGGAAGTATTTTTGAAAGTTACAAACCAACCATGTGTTAAAGAAATGGACACGGATTTGCGTTTGGGCACTATGTATAGGCAAATTATGACACTTCAGTTATATGCAACTGTGAAAGCTCTGACCGGGGGGCAGCTATTAAAAGCTTTACAAAATGTAGCCGCGTAACTGCTTGCTACTTGCCGCCTACTCACACAATGTTCAGTAAATAATTGTACTTGAAATGCAAGAGAAGCTAATGTCACGGTTAACTAACTATTCAGTCGCCGTAAGGATTCCATGATACAACTTATAACGTATTAACGGTTGGCAGTGTGGACTAATTACTTTAGCTTGGATTCACTTCACACTTTTGTTGCAATAGATTTGTTGATCTATATGGAAAATATTAATATAATACATAGAACGCGATCTGATTGTATAATTTGAGAAAAGAACATAAGTACTCTTTTGATATTACCAGGGAGAAAACGACAGGGCTGATGTCTGTAAACTTTGGTCATATGCTTAGAAGCAGAGAAAATCTGTAAGATCTCAACTGAATATGATTGTAATAACACTAGTTTTGGTGTTTTGTTTGCATGTTTGTATTTTGTTTCCTGTACTGTTCTTTATATTATTTATTTATATGTATTAACTAACGGTGTGTCTACATATTCGAGTTGGGGAAAACTTAATAACTTAACCTAAATGCAAAAACTGTCTTCAAAATTAATTAGATCCAGTAGTAGCACCTTCAGAAAAAATAACTAATATTTGCTGAGTAATTAGCTTTCTACTTATAAGGTTAAGAACTGGGAGTTATTTTCCAAATCGAATCTCAATTAGTTCTTTGCAAAACCGTAGGTGTCTATATAATACTTAGTACTGTATATTATTTGTATTCACGTTGCTGCTCTTAATGCTGCTATGCATGTGACATCTTGTGCAGCTTAACCGAACCAAGACGCAAAACTATTCGGCTGGGTCACCAAATAGCAGTTAGGCGTAATGTGTTAGCAGCCAAATGTTAATCGATTTGTCGCTCTAAAGTTAGCCAGTTATTATTCTCCTTAGAGGTTAGTTATCAGTTATATTAATCAAGCTGCTTTTCGATTGGCCCATATAATAATACTGAAAAATAGAATTCTGGTTTATGACAAATTACCTAATTTTGAGCCATTTTTATTAAAATTGTTTATCAATTTTTTATTTTAAGTGCTCCGTCCCATTGATTTTTTTTAATTGCGTATGTGAGATTTGAACGGTCAATATGCTTTTTATTATTCACTGGCCAATTCAAATTTAATAAACATATATGTAGCCAAATCTCACCGTTACGATGTCTTTACATAGCATACCTGGTTCAGCAATAAAAATAATGAAATCTGATCAAAGCGGCAACACGATAAATGGTTATAAGCTAAACGTGGAAACTAATTCGAACGGACATTGGAAACCTACATAAAATTCTAAATGAAATAAACACAACGTTTGAGTAGAATATGACTGACTAGTATACACAAACAGAAAATGTATGCATTTGCTTATACCTTCAAAGGTATGCTCTCAGTCACCGAGATGAAGTCACAACAGCTGTATTGATTTGCCATAGACTAAAAAAGGCTATCTCTGCTGTAGTCTCACGAAGAACGCAATACACAGATTAAACGAAGGCTTCATTTTACAGGTTAATATCCTACCATATCGATTTCTAGAATATACCCATTTATTTTCTAGTGAATATCGTTCAACCGGCAACAGTTATACGGCGAATTTTGGAACGCGTCGTATTCATTGTTGTACATACCTATAGTTAGACGGACTGAGAGGTAATAGAAACCTGGCGAGCTATCTATGCTATAAATACTAAATTCTCACAAGTGCTTGAGTTCATAAAATGATGAGTCGGTTTGATGAACGAAGGGAAACAATTGTGGACATACATTACGTGAAGCAAGAACAGAATAAGTAATCGGCAGTTCACAGAATACGTGGCCATTTCTGGTGCAAATCATATGACATATTGATGCTTGATTATATGCATGATAGCATTGAGTATGTGTATTTGAGTGTACTATAACTCATGAATACTAGAGCATCTTTATTATCCATTTGTATATTATCTTTCTATATGTACATACATTATATACGTACATTTATAGAAAAACATTCAGAGAACAGTTAGGAATAATGTAGCAAGTTTTATTAGTATTATTGTTATTATTGACAGATAGTCAGATTGCACGAGTCATATAAACGCGGCACCACAGGCGCAATTAATATTTATATTTATTATTGCTTATATATATATATATATATATATATAT
>MNPL01000454.1:0-25293 GCA_002081605.1 Tropilaelaps mercedesae
ATATATATATATATATATAAAAATATATATATAAATATATATATATAAAAACATATTTATACTATATGTAACGGTAACTATAATGGCTAGTGTGGCGAAGATATGTGAATTTTTTTGTTGTACATAGTTGGTGTGACAATAGCTATAGCACCAACAAGTGTGTAGTAAGTGTACAAGTGGATGCAGTTACTGATAAATATCACGAATGAATGCAACAGCACTAACCTTATCAGTTTTCTGAGCCTTACAGAGATTGTAATTATCTTATAAAAAGTAGAGATAAATCTCTATTTGAAGTGAAAAATATCTGGAAATCTGTATTTTTCCATTTGTAGAACTAACAAGATATACAAAATTAAGCTTGCGCACCACGCAGTATAAACTCTCTGTTATACATTGTTAAAATATTTCATCGCATATTTTTTAGAATCCTCACTTGTAATTTTCAGTTTACATCAATATTAAGTAATCAAAAAAATGTTTGGTGTTATTTTTCAGAAAGCTGTTTCCCTACAACTAAATTGCATAATTTATAGTGATGTTTCAGTACGAACTACAAACCTTTTTCGAACGTTTGTAAAAATGAATGATATTGGCTACTGAGTACACTCGCAGACCAGTCAGAAAGCCAACTACTATCGATACGACAATGTCCGTTGTAGCTGTTGATGACTAAAACAAAAAAATTATATCTTAACTATAAAGACCGATTTATTACACTGACTATGGATCTAATATATGAACAACACAATTATCTTGTGTGGGCAATATAAATTAATTGTTAAGCAAGGAACAGTTTGTGCTATGGTTTCCCTTGTGGTTGCAATTTTGTCTTTGCATAGGTGAGCTAAAGAGCAGAAGAAGAGAAAAGGAATGCTTAGCTTCGACAGGATTCGTCCTGTTCGTCGTTCGTTGGAACTAGGTGTATCCAGGATGTAGGCACAATTGGATGAACGTTATTTTGACTCGTTAAGTTAATTACAAATGTAACAACCAATAATTCATTATTATCTTCGAGTTTTGTGTATTGTCACGTATTTTTAAAGTTTTACCTTGAGTGTAGCCAGGCGAAGAGCTGCAATCGCTTGATAATGCTCGATCTCTGATGGTGCGGGTATTCTCAAATCGGCTGGATATTGTTTATCGCGGATTTGGAACTAAAAACGAATCATCTCATTTGTGGTCGCTGTTCTCAATTTGGTTACGAAGACATCTTTGAATGTAATTTTGACTGTTTTTATGTTTTCATGGTGAACAACGCTAAACATACCTTTGTTCATGTTTTACTAATTGTGCGAGCGTTATTGCTGTAGTCTAGCCTTATAATTAGATAAACCGTTACAAGCCTAAAAATTGCTGGCTTTATACGATGGAGCTTTTTAAGTCGCTGCTTTAAGGGTTTGAAATTACTTGAATTTCATATGAGGCAATAGCTTCAATATTCGGCTCGAGCAAAGCTATTACTGTTCCAAAAGACTGTTTTGACAGTATCCGTATGTCTAGACTTCAAACTATCGCTTAAACTATCGTCCGTGGTGTGCTCTGTGAGGTATCGATTACTGATGGGTAGTGTCATCCTTAAGTGCTTGTGTATACATTATATAGGTAATTAGACGTTACTTTAATCACTGCATCTTCTGGCAGACCCCAAAGGCGTTAAAACTTCGGAAACTTGTTTGTATCAGATGGTATTCAGATTTTACCGCGCTGTGGATAAACGGATCTAGTAAACACTGCATGCATGTGGATAAAGAATGTACATCGTCAAAGTTGGTGTTCAACAACAGAAAAAGGGGAACCGAATAAACAAAGGAAAATTTTGTTCAATATCAGATTAAATACCGTTTTATCATTTAGTGGTATAACAAAACTGGCGTTAGCGACGAATCGGCCCGTGGCACGACGAAGTCTTCAGTGAGTAACGCTCAGCGAAACGATCAGTAGATGTCATCTATTGCTTTCTCTTCGCCGGCGCTGGCTGTACCTGATGTCTTCAGTATTGGCTTTAACATTGGCTGGAAGCGGCGCTATGGTTGCGCTACCGGCGGGGAAAAAGGCAAAAGGAGTGAATACGAGAGGATAGTCGCACACATGTGGTGTTCTTTTGCTGCCGTACACGGTGGTATTAGCAACTGTAACCAACGGGCTGGTAGGATGACAAAAACATGTGCGCAGCTGATAATATCAGCCGAGCAGGCTCATCGTGATGGCTAATGTAGTGAAGAAGATGTGCTTATTGAAGCAAAATGTACTCAATAGTCGTGAGCCAGGATCGAAGCTGAAGGCCCATTGACGGCCGAACAAACCAGGTCTCGCGCCGCGTGCTGCGCTATTCAGCGAGTTCGTGCTTAAAATTGGCTCGTTAAAGCGACCAAATAGTTAAAGTGCGGCACGATGGCTCATTATCGACCCTTATGCCCTCGACGGTCATGTTTTGAACACATAGGTGCAACATGAGGATCCGACTTTCCCAGTCGTCGGTGGGCCCTTCAATTCGACCTGCTTTACTATTTTAACGAACGCGTACACATCGCGTAAACTTGACTTTAATACACGTTTTCCCCGCGGTTTTTCTGCCACTCATACGATTTTCGCAAGTAATTGACTGCAGACCTGTTCAGCTGGCCGGTTCCTTCGCTGCTTTTCCCGATGGTAGCACAACCAACTACGATGTCACTGATCACCCGGATCTGCAAGTGTCTTGGACTCGAAGCGTGTTTCTTAGGATTGCCCAACATACTGGGATTTGCGCTTCCCTTTTTACTTGAAGGAAAGTTGTGAAAATGTCCATCCAATCGCCAAAATAGTTGTTGTGTCTACTCGCAGCAACGGCGGAAGGGCAGGAGTAAATGTATGGTACCTTGACGACCGCCTTCATGCGTCACTGCCCGATGGTTCGTGTCCAGTTTCACTATCGTACTCATAAACATACACGTGATTTCTCTACTATAAACAAACAAAGCAGCGTCTTTTTTTTTATATGTCAAAAATTTTTGTTGGGCTAGACTTGGCAAGCATGGTGTGCATGTCACTGACCGGTCATTTCCATATATGCCATTGTAACAGATACTGTTCAACTGGGACAATGAACAGCACTGCCTTTTTGCATAAGCGTCTAATATGCTATACCGTTTGTGAATTTTGGAATAGACCGCACATGAAAGCTTGCCGAACGTATTTTATCTTTGCCACGTTAACAGGTTATGCTGTCTGATCGATACTTTTGCATTGTGATTCGTCGGCACGCAAGCGGGGCCAGTTTGAATTTAGAGTTATCCCTAAACTTCAAATTATTTCGAATTGCAGCTCACAGTTTTCACATTGCGCTGCCCTATGATTCCCAGTGAGTCGAAGCATAACCTAAGTAAATTAAAACCTCGTATAAATCTGTACGCATATTCTTCATCCACTTTTAAAAGGTTTTCAGAAGGCCCTGAGGTTGGCCCACAATTTATCCGCCTATATCGCGCACTCACGCGGATACCCAGTCTGACGCGTCCATTAGCTTTGAGCGAGTTGGTTTATATATTTTAATATTTATAAATAGCGTTAATTAGTTACTAATTAGTTAAAAATTATAGAGGGCAGATACAGCTGAGTCACGGGTAGAACTCAGCATCAATGGCTGCACAAGTAATTTTAAACTTCAAAATTAGACATTTGTATCTCAGGAGCATCTACTTTATTGAAACTTTCTTCTCCTCTCCTGGCAGTGTAACTCAATACAATAGGACAGCATCTTTGTGGTAGCGTTAATCAGTGATATCTGGTTGAATCTTTAAGAGCATTTCAACGCTACACTGTATCCATGTAAAAAGAGGTAATAATTAGAGCTTTAACTGTAGCCACCTAGGCTTATTGATTGTTATTATTGCTGCTGTTATTGTTACCACCATCAGTATGATCAACATCATTATCATTGTCACCACCATCAGTGTTACTACGGTGATCTTATTTTCGTAGCAGGAATTTCTTCTGTCTCGCGTCGCTCGATACGGCTACTATCGCTTCTTCCCTACTTCTGTGGCATAGGCAACATCTAGCTAATAGGGACAATACAATGCTATATT
The DNA here is from genome assembly GCA_002081605.1 of Tropilaelaps mercedesae. Lineage (NCBI taxonomy): Eukaryota > Metazoa > Arthropoda > Arachnida > Mesostigmata > Laelapidae > Tropilaelaps > Tropilaelaps mercedesae. The sequence goes on from MNPL01000454.1 coordinate 4,071, forward strand.
TAAAGATGAGCACGCATCGTACTTTTGCGGAGCCGCTCCAAGCCGCTCCGGTGCAGGGCACTAAATGGCCTTTTGTCGGTTGGACATTGTCCTAGTCGTTGTTAAAGAATGTTAGGGGTCACAGTGGCCCCACGGATAGCAGATTGTTTTTCGGGCGGATGCTACAATAAAAAAACACCAACGAGAACCCTAGAAAGGGAACAGCCGGTAAGAATGAATTTACAGCTATTTTCATATTATGACCCCTTTGCCGTTTACTTCCTCTGGTCACAGAAATATCTTCTAAAGTCTAAGGTTAAGATCGGGTAACTCTAACAAACAAATAAGAATGCTCTCTTTCTTTTTCTGCAACAATTGAAATGTTACCGCAATAATTAGCCATAATGAGATATTCTAGTTATATCAGTAGCAAAATGCAGTGGTTAAATGAGTGATAACGTTCGGTCACTCAGAAACTAACCCTGCTCAAAAAAAATTATTGAACGTCAATGTACAACAAGCGTCCATTATCCCTGTGATGGAACACAACGGCTCTTTAAGAATATTTTGGATCAATTGAGAAAAAATTTACTTATAAATTTTTTCTCAGGGTGATTGTTCAAGTTATAGGGTGTACAGTCTATATTAGTTATACTATTAAGTTCCAATTTGAGCAGATGGTTGGTTATTTTTATGATCTGTATTTAAAAAATGGTAAGTGGATCTTACGAATCCCACAAAATGAGAAGCCTCGTGTCCTTGTATTTTCCAAAAAGTACGAATCAATAAACACATAATAATATTCAAACGCTCGTGAACTGTTTAGTAGATCCATCATCCTAAGCAACGCAACAAACCTACTGTACCTTCTTTGTTTAGGTAAAATGTGCTATTCATCTTTACTAACAGGCGAATATGTGTTTTCTGCATCCAGTTCCCTACGACAGATCGGTTAATAGTTATGAAGGATGCGCTAAATTTGTAGGATAATTATTGTCATTATTCATTTGGGCTTTTGAAGAATAAAGAATTTGTGGTAAAGTTATTACTCAATATTTACCATGATGATACGAAGAAGGACGAAACCGGTGCTAGCAGCGATATCGACGGCTGCAAAAATCGAAAGAAGCAAGATCGTTCGAAGAGGAACACTTCCCTGCATGGCGTTGGCCAGGCGAAGCACAGGGGGAGGGCACATGTGATGGCCCAAAGTAGAGAAATGAATAAATTAGTAATCACAACTTTTTTGATAAGCAAAAACAGTAATTTTCAATCACACATCTGTTGAAGGCACCGAGACCGTTTCTGATATGAAAAGTGATAAACCAATTCTCAATGTTTAACGGAAGAATTGATGTAATCCATATTTAGCACTACAAACTTGTTTTAAAAATATTTCAATATTTATTCTACCTTAATTAGGAAATTGACAAATCATAATTTTCTTTATAAACAAGTAAACAGGCATGGGTAGCGTAAGCAGCGTTAATTGGATTCAATTTCACAATAAATGTACCTCTTTACAACAATAAGTTACAGTAACGATTGAGCTCAGATTTACATTATATTAACTATTGAACTTACATCATCTTTCGCTTGTTTGAGAGCGAAGATCATCCACCACCAGGACAGAATATAAACAAGCAGAAAAATAACACTGAGAAGAAGTATGGTGCGTGATGCGGTAAGTTCACCTGCAAAAAAAGAATCGAAACAGAAAGTACAGTATAGATAACAAAAGGTTAGTCGTAGGAAGCGCATATTAAAATATTAGTAAGAAAAATCAAGATGGTACGGCGACAATATTGTAATGCAATGCTAAACCCTCTAGGCCTTCATGTGATCGAAGCTGCGGTGGGATATCCCGGTTGATGATTTATGATGTCCTTGTTAATACATTTTTCTTGTATTTCGCATTACTATTACTGGAAACATCTCGAAATGTCGTATTCACTATTCTCCCGTTTCTTTCGTTCATTACACAAACACGCACATAGAAAGCAGGAAACCACCCTGCGACTTCGGATTGAAAGCCCTAAAATTTGTAGTGATGAAGTCAGTACAAACTTTTATGCATGTATAGTATGTACAATTTATCTATCATTGTAAGCACACTTTTAAAAGTTTCTAAAACGTTCTTTCTTATATTCGGTCTATGCAAAGGCTTTGTCGAGCCTAACAGTACTATACAGCAAACAAAATTAATTATAAAATGCCTAGATCATAACCATCTAAGCGCATTTTTGGGCGTAACATGCCCTACATCGTTTTAATTATGTCCTGTAAATTTAATACCAGCCCAGTCAACACCAGGCTTTTGTCATTTTGGTGCTGGTATGATTTGGTCGAAGATAGTAAAAGAAGCGTAAGAAATAAAGTCACTCCCGGCTACGCCATTTTATTTCGTTGTCAGACGATCACCCGTTTAATTTGATTACATAAATAGGAATGCAATCATACGAATATTTTATGCGTGAAATATCTGAAAATTGTTCCGATAAGCTGGTGTTGCTGCGTACAAAAGCTATTACGAATTTGATAAAGGTATATCACTGAAACATGTTTTGCAACTTGAGGTTATAATGTTCTTATTTTCACCGTCACTTTCATTCACCACTGCGTTCGTTAATTCCTTTATGTTAAACATGATTTATGGTCCTTTTTACTAGATCTATTTTCTAGTATTTGTTGTAGGTAGCCAATGCTGAGCGTAAGGGTTGTTACAGTTAGAAGAACTACCTGCTGGTAAAAGTTTTAAGACAAGAAGCCTTATGTTCTTTTGATACAAAGATACACAATCCTCATACTATGTTAAATGGTGAAATAAAACGCGTGAACTGATTCGGCATAATATCTTGCTGATTTTATACAACAAAAAAGAAGAAATAGACCTGAAAACACTAAACAATAACTTTGCAATGTATACTCATGGAGTATGATTATGTAAAAAAGTGATTAAACGAAAATTCTCTGATATTCTAGTCGTTATCTATCATTTACATCTAGATCATTTTAAAATGCTGAATTATTCTTAAATCGCCCGGTGTGGTCAAGATCATTTTGTCGATTACATTTAGCCGTAGTCAATACATTCAATTTAACCTAAAGGTACTCTCCGCTGAAATTTAAACTTTAGTAGATTAATGTGAACGTATTACACATTAATAAAATGTGCATTAGCCTTGCATTAAAATCACAAAACACAAGTCAAAGCCTGAAGCATATAAGATGTACACATTAACGTTAATCGAATAATGTAGATCAAATCTTCGGCATGCTTCTGCTGGGAACCCAGGCAAGATTCGGTGCAGTTGTCTGCTTGCACATCGTTATTGATCGGGATTCTTCTTCTTTACATCTTCCAAGTCGTTGCAATCATGACATCCGTTCGATCAAAGCTTCCGTTGTTAGCACGGTCACTCATCGATAACATTGCCTGATTGCTCCAATCACCGAATACCGTAGAAACTGTGTCACTGGTCAAAACAGCTGTCGTTCGGGCGGGCCACTCTTTCCTGTGCATTTTCTTTTAGCGAAATATCACGCATGAAGCCTGAATTCGCTTTTGCCTTTTCTTCCTTGTCTGCTTCGATGTCTTTCCATGGTGCCATTGATAGCCATTATCAGAAACCGCACCGCAGTACAGAGTCGGAATAGCGTGCGTTGATTTCATGGGCCCTCGCGGAGTGGGCAGGCAGCATTGCTTGCTATTTTCTAAAGCTGTCAACTTCATGTGGTCGCTGCTTGTCTCTATATTCCGTTACGCTAATGGCCCATGTGTATTTCGGCTAGCCCACCGGCAATGTCCATTTAACCGTCACCCAATAGTCTACGACGCATATACAATGCATTTTTTATGTTACAAAAAAGCGGTTGTACGCCCACCCAATCTCAGCATGGATGAGGGATAAAGGGTTCAGTTTTAAGTATCTTTAAACAAATTCATAAAAATTACCCGATCCGAAAAGGTCCGGTTGCCACTATGCCTTGTTGCTTGTTTTCCATCCTGAATGGGCTAAAATATTTCTTAATCGTACAGGCGTAGTGAAAGATTTAAAAGTGCTTTTACTCTAATATATCTAATTTGTTATTATGCCATAAATAAACCAAATAAGTCTTTGTCTCATTCAAGAAAAACGTCTTCAACGATAATTGTGATTTTTTTATATTTTGGGCGTCTTGGTTTATACCTACTTATGTAGGAATACACATCGCACATAGGCTATTTTTAAATTTAAGTCTGCACAAGAGTGCGTTTCACAAATAAGTTCGAAAAAATACTAATTCTTTTTAGAATCTCCTAAAACTACAGTATCGCGCTTAATTAAGTTCATCAATTCTGAATAATTTCAAACTCGTCCTCTCATGAAATTATTCAAAAATTATAATTTTCTGAACTCGTTTTTTTAAACTACTAAAATGTCCAAATTCCCAATTAAAGTGTAAGAAGACGTAAGTCAGTTTATGATGGCAAACTGCTTATTTTTTACATAAATATCGAAATTTCAACGTTTTTACTGACATTTTTGTAGTTCCCAAATACCACCCGAATGTGCGAACTGTATCACCGACCTACTTCAATGTCACTCAGATTGAGCTGGTAGCTGAGTCAGACCTTAAACAGCCATGTTGCTATAAGTTGTCATCGACTTAACTGAACCCAATATAACTATTCATACCACGTTTGCAGTAGCCATTATAGGAAATTTCGAAACGAATATAATATGCAAGAAATACTCTAAGCCCACAAAATAGTGGCAGCTTCACATGTGTGTAGGAAATCTCAATTCCAAGTTCCGGCTTTAGTTTCCGGGAACTCGTTTAGCCAAGCTCGCGTCCACAACAAGGGCCCAGCAAAGCTTAAATTTACTGTGCCGCATATTTATTGCGATATCTGTACCCATGCAGGCACTTCGATGCGGATACCGAGCATTTTTTAGATACTGTCAGCTGGCAAACATTTGCTATTCATTCTTAAGACGAACTTCTACCGCGCCCTTATGTGGATAAGTTTTTAGTAACTTAAATCAAACAACCTAGTAAAACGTGTTAAACACTTTGAACTGAGAAGCATTTTTGAAACACTGGGAACTTTTGTTCCACCCAGGCAGATTATTATTCGCGTGTAATTTAACGCATAGCATGTCGCGGCTTCTTGAAACTTTAATTTATTAATGGTTCATGCGCCGAAATGTAGTTAAAACATTTAATTTACGTATTGTACATCTTGGAAATTATGAAACCACTACTTCTATCTAGAGCTTGAGAAAAACGAACGTTTTGGATGGATAGCCGTATCCCTTAGATTTGTAATGCTTGTATCGCTTTTTCATAAAATATACTGTTTTCTATTGTACATGGTGTGTGATAGATTCCAGCGTTTTCCTCTAAGTTAAAAGTCAAATTTTTGTCGAAGTATGACGATGAAGACGTCAAAGTCTTTCGCTTTGCATCAAAAGGTTGTGCCATGGACGTAAAGGTACAGTAACTATTGGATAGGTTTGTAATACTCGAACTCGGTGGCTTGGTGCTTGGTGCACGGGTTCAATCCCCGCCGGTGCATATTTACATTTATATGGGGTCCGTCTTACGAAGTAATTCAAAAACTGCTACCGTGGACGTTAAATTTTGGTTGATGGTCAGCTTTAAAAATAAATATTTAGGTTTGTAATACTCTGGACGATAAGATTTGAACTTCCAAATCTAATGCCTTCTATAATTGATACAATAGCCCAGCATAAGATATATAACTACTGACAGCTCATTGTGTATAATGTAACTATTGCATCTGTGATTGAGTTCATGCCATAAGCTGTCATCGGCTTAAAAGCCACAGATGAAATAATCCTAAGCTACAAGGAAACGTTTACTGATAGCTACTAAGATATGGATTTTATTAGTAAGAAAATTTAATTATTACGCATTGAACTAAGTTTCGAATAGTGACTTCCTTCGAAAAGCTGGTCATTTCAAAGCTATAATATCTTGCATATTCCTCCGAAAAATCTGAAGAGTCATTGTGAATATTTTCTATGCAGCCCAATCTTAACTGACATGAGGTAATGACATCAAAAATATGTACCCGGTGCAATGTTTCCGTCCAACATAAAGAACCTTGCACCAAAAGCACACATGAATTTAAATATTATTCTAATTCAAATCTCGTAATAGGCGTGTTTGAGAAAGCGCTTTTCAAGTGTAATCGTTTTCAGTCTGACTGAATGGCTTGACATCGAATTTCCGACTTGGCCAGATTAAAGATCACTGTAATAATACCAGTAGAGCGGTGCTTTCGGTCCAATTGGAGTTGCTTTGCTCTGATATAACAGCGATCGGCCGGAACATACCAACGACCGAACAATGGATCGGTGTCGTCGCTATACGACGTTCGTGTTTTCGGCCTGGGATTCTTCGCTCACGCTGACTGAATTGGGCGCCCTGACGCTGGCGCAAAATATCAGCCTACTTTACTGCTGGGCTAACGCCGGTGCACTTTCTCTTTTTTACCTTTAATGGTACCCTTCTCTGCAAGAGCGACGTGGACACAAAACGGAGAGGCCGTATCTAGCCAGCGCATATGTTCATTATAAAGAACATAAGATGCTCAGGTGCTTCATATGGGACCCGGCCCAGCAAGGCAAATGTTACATTGCAAAACCACAGCAAACGTACGAGAAAAGGCTAACCAACGACTTTACGATGCCCACTCTTTTATTCCATATTACATACAAACCCCAAAGCAAGTAAATTTTCGTACGGGGAAGCCTAAACCCTTGTGCTCACATACATACATGTGTATTACCGAGTAAAAATGCTAATCTAAAGAAAACCAAAATGCAAATTAAAAACAGTTCGATTCCAGACTGAATGCGCTAAAATAAAGATAAAATTTGTTCGTTCTATCAGATAGCCTTCTCGCTAGTCGTGACCAACAGCGATATCTGCAGTAGCATTAGGAAGCGCACCAGAGTCAAATAGATGGAATAGCAGCAGGAAGTGCTCGATGCATGCGAACTGGTTGATCATCCGCCTACCAGCATCGTTTACCTGCTGTTGAACATTGCTGAAGCTTCGCCGCCCGTCAACCATAATCTGATCGGAAAAGGCTATCCAAAAATTCGCTGTCCCGCTATCACCTGCTGGTTTCTGTCGAACCTTCACATCTTCCACCGATTCTTACGAAAGCACTAGGAAGTAGCGGTGAGAGTGAAGCACAATATTGTATAGTAACCAAAATGTTAAAGGCATAAACTGGCTGCCGAATATTTTTCACTTCATACAATGTGTACGCGAGAATCATTTTTTGTAAAAAAATGTAGTAAATAATACTTTAAAATGATTTAAATGATGATAATAAAATTATTTAAATTCTGATCCATAATCTCAAAAAGGAAAAAAATTTTACGGAAAAAAGGCGAAAAATCATTTAGTTGTGTATTTCTAGGAAACAAAAAAGACGCAGTGTGAATCACGTTTTTAAATTTAATGGTACTATTTAGGTTTACAAGAAATGGGATCTCGCCTTGCTAGGTAGACTTACCAAATGTGTTTCAGATGCACAGCTACAAAGCACAGATTTTTATTATATATGATGCGGATGTCTATACAAATGAACAACAATTCAACAGGACTATCTTCAAGTTCATTGCCTTAAGTGAAAATACGATTGTTGCTGAGAGCACTTAAAATAGATGGGACATGGTATTTGCTCAGCTTTTTAAGGGCTTTGCCGCGGTATCTTCTGGTATGTGATAACAAGAATATCATGAGTTTGTCCTCCCTCATAAATGCGTTATTGGATTAACACTGATTTTATCTCATACCAATTCAGGTTGTATCACACAGTATATAATCTACATAAAAACAATGTTAAAGTTAAGCCCCGGGCCCCATTGTCCATAAGTTATATGTTAGCTTGTTCAGATGAAGGTGAACCAATAGAGGGAACCCTATTTATCACGAAATCTATTTGTACTTCATCGAGATTAGCTGTCGAGGTAAGTCTTCCCGTATGTGGTGTACCGCATATAGATTTTTCTCACTTTCGTTTTGTTAAGGCGTTAAAATTTCTCTCGAATTTTTTCGTATTTTGTTTCATCCTAGATCACGTTGCATCTTTTTTTAAATAAAAAACTACGCTCGTTGTGTTTAGTATTCACTAAGAACGCTTAAAATGTGTACGATTTTTTAACGCAATCGGATAATTTTAGCATAGCGCCTTAAGGTATTCTAACCAGCAAAGTCCGCAGTGCGATGATCTTGCGCAATCCAGCCGGATTCCACTGAAAACATTGACTAGCAGGGGCAAATATGTTGGTGGCTTATCCAATCCGGTAGTTTAAACCAGATGCAAAAAGTTGAGTGCCCAGTTGAGCGTATCAGCACCACAAAGCAGATAATTAATCGAAGACGTTACCCACATAGCACATCATCACGTTTTAAACTCTTCAGTAGGACTCGTCGATACATGAATTGAAATTTGTTCCGCTTCTAGAAATTTGCAAGTCTTTCAGTCGTGCAGAAACTGTTTATAGCTCTTTGTTACTGAACCGGTATTGTGCATTATTAACAGACTAGGCAATATGTGATGAATCGGAAGAAGTTCATAGACAAAGGAATGATTGGATATAAATAATGTTACCTCATAAAGCAGATATATCAGGCATAAATCCGGAACAGAAATAAGGTTAAAATGTCTAAAGTAGTTTATTGACGTCTCAAATTATTTTTTGTACATTTCCTTGTAAATCGAAATAAGAGCGCTATTGACAGATCTTAGTGCACAGTTTCAAGCCCAACAGTTGTTATTCACGGTAATGCTACTCACCGATGAAAATGCGTAAATCGTGGCGTAGCACTCCGCCTCCAGTGGTCAGCTCGTCAAACTGTCCCAGCCAATCAACTTCGACGACTCGCAAAAACTCGATTTCGCGCGATGCCTCCATTAATCGCGACGTCACTAAGATCAAGCCGATTATAGACAAACCCTGAAATAATCGGAAGTCGCAGAGAATGCTAATAAAATGATTGGTTGGCCGACTGGCCACTTTTTTGCATCAAGGACGCTTACATCTATTGTGCATAGCGTATAAAACAAAAGGTTACAACTTTGGTATGGTTCACAGTATCAAGTAGTTTTTTTAATGTAAATTAATTTCATCTTGTGGTCAATATTACCTAAGAGAAGTAGTTACCAAATATAGCCCTGTAATACAGCTAAGACTTTTCTAGTATTGCAGGTGTGGGGTTAACCATAAGCACATCAGCTTGTGAAACGCTTGTGAAAGATGTGAAAACGGCTAAGAGAGGTTATGTCTATGTCAAATCATAAGTTATACCATAAGGCTGAATATATTTATTTTATTTAGTGAAAATAAAGCACTAAAGTAATGACGGATGTAGATAAAATACAATTTTGATCCATGATATTATTCCGTGGCCTTTCCGGTGGATGTGCGTCTTCCAGACAAGCTAGATAATTCGCGAAATATAGTTTCACCGTATTACAAAAGCGATATGGCGATAATATAATAAACATCTCGATACAGAAAAGGTAGTACTATTTCGTTTGGTTAATATTTTAACTCGTGCAGCCTATAAAATGAGGCACTTATAAAGGCTGTACAATATGCAAATTGACTCCTCGAGCAATTTATAAAAGTTCTTCCTCAAACAAGAATGTTTGCCATATATAAATAGCGTGTCGTAATTGAAATCTAGCGTAAGGCGCTAAATATCTTGCATGATGTGATGGGCATATTATAGGCACAAAATGTACAAAAAAAAAAATGTACAAAATAAACCATAAGAGAATTCAAACGAACTAAATAAAATTGCGTCTTGAAGGTCTCGCGTTTCACTTAACCGCTAATTTGAATAAATGTAGACGAATGACAGCGATCGCAGCTAAAGCCGGCTTGTTCATTAGAATTCGTTTCATTGATATTTCAAGAGTTCGAATTGCGCTCTGCAATATCCTTAGTATCAGGCGCACTTGGCTTTTCATGGCGCACTTGGGAACGTCCGCTGGCCGCACTCAGTAAACACGTTCGTGCGGAAATATCGCACACCAACCCTTTGAATGTTTTTGACACCAACTGCATAACAAGTCTTTTTCACACGTTTATATAATCTGTGTTTTAAACGGTTCCGTTTCCGGTAAAATAAGGATGTTATTTGAAGTTTCGTATTTTATATATATATATATATATATATAATAACCATTACTGTAGAAACTGACGCGCCTTGAGATATCCGCTTTATGTTCAAAACAAATATAGAAGATCGGTCATAGGGGGTAGAAAATAGCATAAAAGATAAGATTTTCATTTTTAGTCAAGTTGAAAAGTTTAAGAAGGATTGAATGTACTTAAGTGAAGAGGCTCTAATTAAAGTAGTGACGGCAAGTATATAAACTCTAGAGGTAGCAGGATTTTAGTTCTTCTGTGTATACACATTTATCATACTAAAGAAACTCGTGGAAAGGTTTTTACACCTTCTGCATTGACCTTACGACGTGCACACTTTTTGTGGATAGGCAAGCCTCTCCATGCCTTTCCACCATGATGACTTTCGTAGCAAATGCATCAAACATAACGCAAGTGTAAATTTCTGTCTATTAGAAAAGTCATAGGATTTAACTTTTCATTTTCACCAGCATTTTGGAACTTTTAAATCAGAGGGTCCAGAAACAAATGTAGAGGTAACACACGTGTTACAGAAGATAGCTCAAGGTCAGCTGAGAATTGCTATAAGACGTACTTCAAACATCGTTGTTCCTAGATAGGCGAATGTAAACCAGATTTAGTAAGCACTGAAATGCGCTCATAAGTCGGTTGTCGCTTATATTGACTGGTGTACCCAAAACATAAATACATGGAGAGACTTGATAAAAAGTTAAACTAAGCATCTCTCATTTTACGAATACACAACTTACTGGGCATTCAACTGCAGAAAAGATTTACTTGTCTGCACTGTGTCTGCTCATATTTATTCTTTTTCGTTGTCATTTGATGTTATCGCGATGGTTATTTGGGACCTGTTTCATCACTGTGCTTGTTCGTACTGCCTGTTCTGACCTTATTTGTCAAAGTTATTAACGTCATTCGTCTAAAACTCATAACTTGCCTGCGGCTGTAACAACATGTTCGGGCACAAAGAGAATATCGTCGCTTCAGTTAAACCCGTCCGAAGGGGTGATTTCAACCCATATGAAGACAATGGAGGCTCCATTGGGGCGATCGCTGGTGACGATTTTGCTGTGATCGCAGCGGACACTCGTCTCTGCCGCGGTTATAACATCCTAACAAGGCAACAGACAAAACTCTTCAAGCTTGCGAACGGTGCAGTTCTAGCTACTTCAGGGTGTTGGTGCGACTCGTTGACGTTGAGTAAATATCTTGAAGCCCACTTAAGGACATACCATTACGAGCATGATCAAAACATGAGCCTGACAGCCGTAGCACAGAGTTGCGCTACGATGCTGTACGCAAGACGCTTCTTTCCGTACTTCACGTGGACCGTCCTGGCAGGGATTGACGAGAAAGAAAAAGGTGTTGTGTATGCCTATGACCCGGTTGGCCACATGGAAAGCAAACCGTATGCCTCTGGAGGCAGTTCCTCTGCCCTGATCATGCCTTTACTCGATAGCATTATAGGCAAGAAGAATCAGGAGCACTTCGAAAAAACATCTCTGAGCAAAAAACAAGCGGTTGCTTTGCTTAAGGATGTTTTCATCTCTGCTGCAGAGCGCGACATACACTGTGGAGACAGTGTCCATATAATGGTCGTTACAAAGGACGGTATCGAAGAGCTTAGTGTAGAACTACGTAAAGATTAGGTGTCTGCTAAGGAATGATGAAAATAAACGGGAAGAGAAAGAGAATTCCGGTAAAATTCTACAACGAAAGGATGTTGCCGTTCAACTGGAAACGACTTGTTCATTCAGGAGTGTATCCACTGAATAAACCGTTATAATAAGCAGACTTTTCTTACAAAAAGTGTTTTCTATAATTATAACTATTGCATACACAGAAATTAGAATTTTGCGATGGATACAAAATCTCCAACACTAATAAAGCGATTGTCAGAATCTAGCAGTGAGCACCGGAAGCCCGGTTCTTCGCAGGTCCCCCATCTCTTCTTGCCCAATACCCGCTAGTCAGTTGATGGCGTCTTCTAACCATCAATTCCCGTAGCGTTTCGGCCGTGAAATTGTTACTTTAGATGATAAAAACATTCCTCAGTGAGAGCTTTGTTATTTAAAATGACTCTCATGTATTTCACTTCCATATATTTATTGGACGATTTGTTGGAGAGCTTGGGTACTGAATAATACTCCGCTATAGCTCTATTCAAAGCAAACGCAAATGGCAGAGATATCGTGAAATATGTCAAACAATAGTTTGAAAAAACGCTTGCAATATACAGTGAAAAGGCTACTTGCACTGTAATATATTTGCAATATATAGGCACATACAACTTCCACTAAACAACTGCTTTTTAGTAGTCTGTTGCGAAAAGCGCACGAGAGGCTGTGGCGTCTCCGTTATTTTCTACAAAACTTCAAGATATGTGGAAGATACGCTTAGTAAGTAATTCGAAGTGGTTTTTGTGGATCCAGTTGAAGAAGGTTTGACCAATACTATGTGTGCAGTGCAAGAGCAGATCCATTTGGATCAGCTCGCAGTTAGAGAGTATACGCAGTTTGTATACACTGATAGGGTTAAGCGATTGCGATTTTCCTACTATAACTTTAACATTATTATTTTTAAGGCTGACCATCAGCCAACATTTAACATCCACGGTATCACTTTTGCATTGCTTTACAAGATAGACTCCATAAATGTAAATGTACAACGGCGGGGACCAAACCCGTACACCTACGTGTCTCCTCCAGCCGCGAGACGCATTCGAATGCGCTAAGTCACCGAGCTCGACCCTATTATAAGTTTGGGAGACTCAAACTTCACATCTACATATAGCACATAACGCTGACTCAATAAGCGCTCTGACTTAGAGTAAATGGCACGGTTAACAAGTGCTTCTCTTGACTTCGGAAGTCTGCACAGCTCCCGTCTAAGGCTACCTGTATTTAAATTATTTGTTCTCGACCTTGGTCCCATGATTCTTAAAAGAATTGCATTTAGACCATTACTTGATGTTCTCGAAATCGCCACCGCTATTTAGGCAGCAAATGATGCTTAAAATATTTTTACGGCTGACCATCAGCCAACATTTAACGTCCACGGAAACGCTTTTTGCAGACGCTACTGACAATTTCAACAACCAGATGCCGGTATACCTAAGTGTTGCCGCCTGAATGACATGTTTTCATGCCAAGAATCGTAGTGAGTATACATTACGCAGTGAGCCAGTACCAACTCTTACGTATATCCGCTTTCTAAGACTAATAACCTCACCGCAACCTGATTTTATCGTGACTAGCGTTAAATCAACAAGGTCTAATTGGTTTATCGTGTTATGGTAAGTTCGTTCTTAAATTGTATGTCAAGTTATAATACGCTTTATTTTGCTAAAATTTTGCCGCAGCCTGTATGATCTTCTTATCAGGTTAAGGACTTACAAATCCTTAAGAATATTAGAAATTATTTATTAGGCGTCGCTTCCATCAAAGTTAGTCACACACAGAAAAGCGCATAAGCGTGGCAGCCAGCGTGACGTCGTTGCAACTCAGTATAGCTGCCCGATATAGCATCTATGCAGGGCTTTTGTCTGTGTGTTCATATGTTTCTTCTCCATTGTGTCTTTACCATTTTTCGCTAAATGACGCAGAACTCGCTGTCTTCATCGATATCATCATCTATGATTTAGTGCGAACTTTGATATAAAGAGCGAATTGCGAACAATTATAAATGGCTAAAAGGAACAGAGCCTTAGCGGTACAAGATGATTAGGAAAACATGGGTGTACGTTTCATAATACAAAGGTTGATGACAAAGATCGAGGACAAATAACAATAAGCACATTGGTTGACTTGAAACTCGAACATTGTCTATATAAGTTAAGAGGTGATATAGTAATTAACAGTCAGCCAGCGCTCATTATACCTTTTTGTGCGTGAGCAGCGTTTAAACGTTAATCATGCCGGTGTGCAGTTTAATTTCTTCGCGAAGAAGCGTAGCCGCCCACATGTAGATGCAAGAAACGTTTCGTTTGTCTAATGTCAACAAGAATTTGACTTAATCTTTAAATGATCACCACGAAAAACAACTTAAACAAGAATTGGTTCAATTTCGTTTTGCCCGAAGTAACTGCTGTGTTCAGCGGAGCGTGTGAAGTTTCAAACAAGCAGTAGTGCCAGCTAGAAAAATATCCCGCTCATAAGCATCACACTCACACGCTCATTACATTCAACCCGCTTCTGTAATTACGTAATAACTCCCATAGTTTCATAATGATAAAAAATAATTTTTGAGTGCGCACGTTCATACAAAACATTTCACACACGTTCGTCTTATATGCAAGAGTATCAGACATTCAGCCTCCCGCAAGATAACAGGTTAGATGTGTTTGCATGGATATACGAGGGCTAGCAATACCGGCTATGATTGCAGCTAAATATTAAAGACTGATAAGATACCTTATCCAATATAAAAAAAGGAGCTTACGAGTTTTTGCAAAAATTAGCTCTTTTTACCTTTTCGAATGCACAATATCACCAACTGTTTAATACGGCAGATATGCTTACGTTAAACAGGTCTATCGTACACTATGCGTACACTATCAAGCAATCTGTTTATAAATTACTTGTATTAAGGTATTCAAACAGGCTTTAGAGTGATCTGAGTAATGTGCACGTCTAGATTTTAGCGTGTATAAACATGAATTGTAACAAAAATTAGTAGCCTATTCTGGAGGTACCAGCTTAGACACTAAACATGATTTTCTAATTTAATACAACTTTCATAAAAGTTATGTCGAGAAATCTAAGACATTTAGCAATTGTTAGTGAGAAGCTGAAGTTAGCTGGTGTGTGAAATCGGGATTCTTGTTTTCATTATATATTCAAATAAAACATTTAAAAGAAAGCTTACATTTCGGGGAGCAGCGGAAGCCTTTCGATGGTTATACGATGCCTTTCAAGCATGATTTTTATTTCTTTTTCGAAATTTTAACGTGACGATTAGCCTACCAACAATGGATCAGAATGGAAAGAGGTGCGCCACTGAGCCTTGCGAATAATTGAAAATTGTGCGATCAGATCGTGGTCAGATTTACGCAGACGCTAAGTTGGAAGCAGTAAATGTAAACTAATCCTAGCGCTTTGGACTAAGTTCGAGGAACGCCTACACATGGTCTTGGCCTTACAATTGTTTACTCGTAATAACATAATGTTATCCTTGTTTCAATATAATAGTATTTTTTGTAACAAATTAAGCTCCTCTGAAAAGAATGCAGTCTTATCGTTTAAAGGAATGACGAGGCGTTCAGAAGCAGAATAAATCAATCTTTTCTTGTTTTAAACTAGATCGCTTGAATAGTTAATAGTTAACAAAGAATGCTGTAGATTGAGTTCGTACAGTCGTGTGCGCACTGTATTAGCCTTTGGCAAATCACATTATTTCGCTGTCATCTTGAATACCTTTACAGCATCGTTCAGCTACTCTTATACCTATAAATATTTGAAGCTAGAAGGGTCATATAAAAATGAAGCGATGTGAAATTACATAATGATCTCCGATTAAAAGTCATGTTGAATACTCGCTTTGTTAGTAAAATTCGAGCACACCAATGTTCATAACTTTGTCGGCAATAAAATCACAGACTGGGTTGTGAGAATTATTGTAGATCTGGAGCTTGAACACCTGCTATTGGCACTCATCCGTTTGTTCAAGGTATCTTAGTATTCTACAAAACGATTAGGTGAGCCGAATACACAAATTCAAATGGTTGCCACATAGCAAATCACAAATAAAATTGGTGCATATATTTACTTACCATTGAATACTTGCAAGTCTGTACAGTAGCAGTCCGTAGTTCTAAACTCATTTTAAATCCGCGATATATGTGTATGCACTCTCGCTCCAGCAAAATCCAAGCAAACGGACAAGGGATAAAAAGCGACTAATCCTATCGCCGCCACACACAGTGAAAAGATCGCTGAGGTTTTTTCGTAAGCGTGCAATCCACAATCTAAAATTCGTTTAAAGAAGCTTTTCGTCAAAGCTCTGAACACAATATATCACCTTTGATAGTTTATAAGTGAGGTACTCAAATGAGTATTTTTTGCCACTCATCCATACGGTGCTCACAGGACTTCAAATATATATCACGCCTCTACATAATATCCACTATATTGAGTTGCCTTTTTGTTCCTTTGTAGGCTTTCATTACTTGATGCACAGAATTGAAAATTTACATGTGTATATATAAAATTAGCAGAATTAGCTAGACAACTTTTTTTAGAATAAATGTCACCTGTTTAAACATAGCATATGAAGAGATCGCTCTAGAACAGCGTGCAAGATGTAATAAAACAAATATATTGTTGTCCCGTTTCAGAACCCGCGTAAGAAGCACCGGGGTTCTACATTCGTCAGCTGCAGCCGTAATAACAATTCGGCCAGGGCCCCGGCGCTGAGAGAGGAACACACGCCTGAAGCTCTTCCCTTTCTTTAGAGGCAAGGGAAACTACTCCAAACAGTTTTAAGGAGGCTCAACTTTATCTTGTTGAGCTAGTCACTAAATTTTAATTGTCTTACCAAAAAACGTTTACATATCTTACAAAAATAGCCAATGGTCATACCTATTCTCGAAAAGTGATTGTTTTTTCGGAGCTGTATTGGAAGACTCGTGCTTAAAAGGCCTTGTGTCTAGGTGCTGAAAATGCAAGTGACGTAACCCGATTGTACAGGATTGTACCCGATTGTTCGTCTCGTCTTCTTTCGAAGATGAGACGAACTGGCTCGATAAACTATACGAAATTCGACAAAGTGGGTTATTCTTGATCGACCGGTTTTCAAGTTACTCAACTTAAAAATTATTGCGGACTTTTAATAACTAAATTAGTAGTGACGTATTCTACGAATCAAAGATACGGAATGTTTTTTAAACATATGTTACTACATTTATATTTCCAACGTAAAGAACTAGATCATAAGCGAAAATAGTACAGCAATAGCGATATACAAGTTCACCCATCTTTTACAGTTGGCAGTTGAATGTTTGACTAAATCGTTTATAGCATTTGGAAAGCTACAATCCCTCTTTTACTGGAGTTTGGGTAGTGTCGATAAGTGCATTAGTTATTAATAGGGCCGAGTAATCTATAGAGAGTGTCAACATACCCTATTGCGCATTGAATTTCTATGTTAAATTACACGCGTACTTTTTTATCTTAAAGGATTTAGAGTATTTGTGTAGAGATTTAGAGTATTTGTGTAAATATATATGTGTCAAAATGGTAGCAAAAATACTCACAAACTCAAATATATTAGCTAATAATTTTGACCGCCTCAAATTGAAACAGTCCAGTGAATGTTTTTAATGTTAAAAAATACGTTTTCAAAAAAACAGTAAACTCAAACTGCAAATCGGTTCTTGGGATCTCTACAAATTTTGCGGTGAAGCGTACTCGGTTAGATCTAATTTGTTTGAGCAAGTCCTAAATATACCGAACATAGATACCACAAAATAAACATGAAACTGTTATGCTGAGCATAAGTTACGTAGTTCCCAATAGGTTACGCAAGATAAGCTTTATTCGGATAACATCTGACCTTACGACAATTTCTAAATAAATTGAACATTGCTCTAATCGTCACAATTGCCTTAAAGAGAATTCTCTGTAAAGCTCAAAAAGTTCCCTGTTGATTGTGGTCGTGCATGTTTGTACTCTCACTTCCCTTTCAAATTACTCAACGTTGCTTACATCAATTCATTGGGATTTCCTCGCTTTTTTCGAACTTAGCGTGCAAATAGTATTTGCTATCGCCAGCTTTACAGCCAGTTACCAGGCTGTAGCTGTGATTGATACTGAACATTCTTGTTCTTAGTGTACCACAATTTGCATATCAATCCCATTGCAAATTGCCTTAAATAAGGCATAAATCTTGCGACTTAACAGTGAACTCTGAAAATAAATAGTAGTTTCCGCTAATATTGTTGCTATGCGTTAGACCCATTTAAAAGTTTAGCAATTAGAGTTCGATTGAGACTTCTGGCAGTCAAATACCTCAGCAGCCTAACCTAAAGCATATTGTTTTTATTGGACGATTTCTTAAGCACTAAATAATAATTTCGCTACAACTCTATTGAACGTAAACGCAAATAGGCAAAGATATTGTGAAATATGTTAAACAATAGTTTGAAAAAACGCTTACAGTATACAGCAAAAAGGCTACTTGCGCTGTAATAGATTTGCAATATACATGTATATATAAGTTCCACTGGACGACTAATTTTTAGCGGTCTATTGCGGAAAGCATACGAGAGGCTGTGGTGTCTGCTTTATTTTCTATGAAACTGCAAAATATGTAGAAGATACGTCCGAATATAAATTGTTCGAAGTGGTTTTTTTGGATCTAGTCCAAGAAGGTTTACCAATCTTAAATGTGCAATGCAAGAGTAGATCCAATTGGATCTGCTCGCTGTCAGAGAGTATGCGCACGTTGTATACACTGACAGGGTTAAGCGATTGCGATTTTCCTCTTATAACTTTATATTATTAGGGCTGACCGTAAGCCAACATTTAACGTCCACGGTAAAATTTTTTGCATTGCTTCGTAAAATGGACTCCATAAATGTAAATGTGCAACGGCGGGGATCGAACCCGCGCACCTATGTGTCTCCTCCGGTCGCGAGGCGCGCACCATGCCACCGAGCTCAACCTTAGCTGAAGAATCTGAAGAATATGATTGGTGTATGAACATTGGCTATTCGTCAACCCCGTCAACTCTGGCGTTGTCTTTTACCGACCGACCCAATCAATTTTCTGTTTTTTTGATAACTTAAAAAACAGAAATACGTATCTTACACAAAAAAATGATACTTTTGATGTACATGATAATTCTTAATATGTTGAGCACGAACGAATATATCAGTGAACACTAGATGTCACGGACAGGTGAGCGTGTCGTTTGTAAACAAAACTGTTACTACAACAAAAGGAATACAGCGGCAAAATGCGATGTGTATATCAGTTATTGCGAAAATAAAATAGAATGTGATATCTTTAATATTTTAGCTCCGGCCACAAGGTGTGTACCTACATAGTGTTAAGAAAAACATCCGTAAAACTATAGTCGAATAGTATAAACCGGCACAAGTTATGCATAGTATAAAGTAGATTCGCGATTTGAATTTTAAACCTAAGACGTATACACCACATATTTATGTCTTTGAAGTATATAGTGTAATTGGTGTGATTACGGAATTTGGTTTTAAAATAAAGAGTATGCTGAAGCACTTGAGTCTAATTATAGGAGACATGTTTTATAAATGGTGATAATTCATATCTTCTACATCTTGTTCAGCATCCTATTGCTTACTCCACCATGGATAATCTACACATTAGTAATGATTAACAGTAACAGCATTCAAGGTAGACCCTGTATGGTCTTTAACATTAAGGACATCATTAGCAGTTTAAATAAAGTCTGTTAAGGAAAAGCAAATGACAAAGACACAGTATTTTTTGTAGTTTTTATCCTTGGTGGTATTTGAAAATGTGTAAGAACAATGTTAGAAATCAAGTAAATCATTGTTATCAGGCAAGATCATGCGTTCACTTACTGTGCTGGCGTTCTGTATTTTGTGTGTCCTGATTTATGTGCATCTGTTTGTTTGTCTCTGGTAAATGTTGCATTTGTTGGTCTTTAGATGAAAGGCGAAGGTGGGCCTTCAAGCCGAGTTTCCGAGCGTGAGCGGCCCTATAAACTCCTTCAACAGGTGAGAATCATGTTTTTTTCTATCTTTCCATACTTTTGTGTTAATATAATACGTGTTCCGTGTTTAATTCAACTTTTAAGATAACATAGAAACAATTCCACTCGAGTTTTTCTGAAAATAACTCTCATGTAAGTGAGAACGTGTGTAGAAATGGCGGCAATTTTGTTTAGCTACACCTCCATTGAAACTGGAGCAGGTTTCTAAGAGCGAACAATGTAAAACCAGCAGCCATCTATAACAAATCGAGTAAAAAAGTTAGACACTTTTAAAATAGCGCGCTTTATTTGTCGCACAAATATGTCACGACTATACATTTTCACTAAAACTTCCTATACACATTTCCGTATATGCGTGTGTGTTATTTTAAAGCAATAAAACGAACGCGATGTTTCGCGTTTGTTTTTGGAACTCCTTTGTGTTCCTTTTTGGAATCTTACTCGAATACATATCGTTAACATTAAATCTTACAGTTACACTAAAATTTATTAAAATCTTACAGTTTGCTTTTAAAAGAAAGAAAATTTTTGCTGCGCAGGTGTTGTGTATTACTGCAATTAATTTTCAACGTCAATCGCTTATTGGTCTTGTTGAGCTCACACTCAATCCGACCAAGAACAACGTCCGCTGGGTCCGGCTCAACTGTAAGCAGTGTAAGATCTACAGGTGTGTTTTTTGGCTGCCTGCGACGGGCGACGTTTTTTAGATCGCCTAACGGCTTCTCCAAATGAATTACTGACTCGAGCTTTAAATAGGAATACGATTGCCTGCCATTTCCTTCTAAACAATATAATATAAATCAGCTCTCAAATATCATTTAATACTGAAGTAATAAAGTATGCTACTCATCTGTCACGGAACGGGGTCTTTACAGAATTCGTGTCAATGATGTACACGAGTCAGCCTTCACTTACAACGATCCAACGATGGAGATCTGTCAGGACGAGGCAAAGGCCAAGCAAAGAAATCTCGATTATTTTTCACAGGCTCATCTCTCAGCAGTGTCTGCTGTTGACGGTTCTCTTGGGTACGGAGAGGTAAGTACCAGCTTAGATAGCCGTAAGCAAACTATAGTGGATTATACTTATCTACGCAGTGCTTCTGTTAAGTTATTAAGCTAAAGACAAGTTCAGAAAAATACAAGTAAATTAAGTTAAGCACAGTTGAAACCTTGATTAAAGATAATTTTGCCTAAAGCTTTTGTCATAACCATGTTTGCCCGTCAGAATAAAAAAATACATTTTCAACGGACACTTTTGAGAAGTATTTGATGCTATTGACGTGCAGTTTTTATGAACATGCACATATTGTATGTCGAATATCATTACTTTTATTA
>MNPL01000456.1:0-26941 GCA_002081605.1 Tropilaelaps mercedesae
TATATATATATATATATATATATATATATATAACACTAGGTGGTTGCTTTCCGATTTGTACATTTCGAATCAACATCATTGCGTACAGATGCATGCATCGAAGATGTAATGCGGCCGTAACGATAAATAGGTTGACTTTGAAATCGACAAAACGAGATGCGCTTTCGCCCAACGAGACCTTCCGTTCGAAAACTCATACGCTCGACTTTAACGGCAACCTCCATTCCGTCCCGTGACGCTTTCCGGGCGGTGGCAGATACCAAGCAAATAGGCCTCCGGCCTGAAAGGCGCACTTCGATCGAAGAGGTTCTTGTAATGGAGGTGCCAACTCTTCATCAGTGGCGATGACCTACCGCTCGGCTCTCTTAATATTACGTCGCTTCGCCTTTCCGTGACGGAGTCCCAAGTCTCTTTGGTCCCCATCTAAACCGAGCTTTCGGCCACGTCTGTGAAATGCTAGTCCCCTCCCTCCCGAACACGCTCTGGGAGAGTATTTGTCGACTAGTGAAGATCACGAAGGTACAGCATCTAATAGTCCGAGAGACGCCGCGGAAATATTTTAAGTAGCTAAGCCTGTTTTGGTAGCCAACTTGCCAACTGCGTCTCACACGTATAACAGGCCTGAATGCAGGAAACTGGATGTAGAAATCAAGCGAACGTCTTCGCCTCGCAACCTCCGACCAGATCGAAAGTTTAGGCTGGCCGGCCCGTCCGCCCGTGCTGTTTCCAATCGATGGCGTGAAGTCGACCACAGCACTAAATCAACACGAGTAGTAGTGGGAAGAAAACGGTGCGTCAAGCAACTATCAAGTGTGAACATAGCTGAAAGGCTCGCGCACCGGTTGCCGGCTTCGCTATCGACTTCATGACGCCGCCGTCTATGGCGGGTGCCATTGTTTTAACCGTTTCCACCTTCACGCCGAACTGAGCCGACGCGTTGAGCTTTCGAGGGGTGGCTGGCCCGACGAACTTAGTGGGGCAGTGTGTTTGTCAGTAGTGCCAAATCACTAATCGATGTCCGGGACGAGTGTAAGCCATCGTCAATCTGTCACTCCCTTTTCTTCTTCGAGAATCTTCAATCAGACCCCGGAGCCTTCGACCAACATGGACGTGTTCGGTCCTCTATGTGGAGGTGGTCTCCCGCAGGGGGGCATGGGAGAGAGGCCGTGGATCGGGAAGGCTCTCACAGTTCGATGCACACTTTATACCCCCCACAACCCCCAGCATCTTAATGGATCTCGCTGACATGTCATAAGGTCAAGGACTCATCGGCGAGGGTATTCGATCACGCGGGTAGCGCAAGTTTCTGAAGAAGTTCTCAAGACCCTCCGCTGGGGGCAGCGTTGACGGTGTCATGGGCGACGCAAGAAGGGAAAGACAAAGTAAAAACTGATGGGTTAGGCTGAGGCTACACGTGCGGCATTTTGCTAAAAGCCTTCTAACGTCCATTCGTGGATAGGGTTTGGATGAATTGGCCAAGCAGATAAATAACAGGAACTTGACGCTTTAGTTGCGTTGCTATCCGTGTGAATCTGAGTGCTTCTCACCGCAGTGTTGTCGGAGATGTGTTTATAGACAATGGCAGGAAAATGTATTCGGGAATAAGTATGTTTATGCTTATTAATGTTTCTAGCCTTTCCGACAACCTATAACGGCATTCTTAAAGACCAGTACAATTTTTCGCGCTTTGTTTAAATGGCACCACGCGTCCAAGCTGTCTTTTGAGATTGTTTTTTGATGGTGTTGTGGGATGATGCGCACCATCTCTCACTGCAAATATCAAACAATAGGAAGCGGGAATTTGGGTGTGGTTTGTCTTAATAAAAAAAAAGCGTTGGTATTACTTTCGATGGAATGGCTAAAATTCATAAATTCTGAAGGCAGTCATTTCTAACCGGTCCAGTAGGGCAATTATTCTATCAGCCGTTGCAAGATTCGCAAGCAAACATAAACCGGCCGGATAAGCAAAAAGAAAGGTACGAATGACGCACTGGACATCAACTCTGACTTCTGAAAAATTTAGAGAAAAGGCGTCAGAACAAAATTGCCAGTCTACGCACGTTTTTCCCGTGGAGAAAAATGTTTGAGAATATATGTTCGAAATTGGCCAAACTGATGAGATACGCTCCATTCGTTGTAGAGGCGTTGGCAGCAATGGTAGCGATTGTGTTGCTATATTCGATGAATCTCACAAACCCGCAGGAATTAATCCATGAATCGCGCGCTAAAGTGTAAACAAAATTAACATCAGTGATCGCTTCCAATCAAAATAGGAGAGCTGGCAAGATACATGCGTTGCTTGCAAGAATAAACTGTTTCGTCGGAGCAGTGTTGATGTGTCTAAGAGAAGTGAAAAAAATGGTAAATTAACTCTAATCCAAACCTTTGATGTAGATTGAACGGAGCCTGGTGATATTTTTACGGTAATAATGAAATAAAATGATAATAATAATAGTAGTATAACTCATCGTCAACGCTACAAATTATTGGAGAGTTTATGATCGATAAATGAATGCATTTATGGTCAGTATTTAGTTTTATTATCGAGCGAGATAACGGATTGAGTCTCTTTAGGCGTCCATAACGCGTTTGATAACTTCCACTGTTACTGCTTTATTTGCATTAATAACGTGACGAATAATGTTCTCGCCGTAAAATGCCACGTTATAGCAGAAACGCACATCTGTTAATCACGGCGATGACAGCAAAACGTTTATCTCACCTCGCTATGGCAATGTTTACCATCTCAACTCTATCTTACCTTGTCTAATGCTTTTCCTAACACGGCCAGATGTTTGTAGACGCTTTTGAACAATTCAACATTCGAACAACGTTTTCGGAAAAGTGTTCCACCAAGTGTCAGACAGAAACTCAATTCCCGAAAAATTATTGAAAAACTTTCTCAACAACCGATGTCAATCATCAAATCATTCAAGCGTCAAATAATTTGACAGGACTGACCGTGTTCGAAGGTTAGCGGTTGCGTTAATATTTCCACGTACTCTAACCTATTTGTAGCCTCATTCTAGCCGCCTATCGTATCTATCGGTATCTTAACACGTCACTGAAGTTTTTCCACCCGGCAGTCCCCTTCGAACATTAACCGTGCTTCGACTCGACACAGCAGATGACTCAGCGCCTCTACCTAGGTGAGGTGCCTAGCCGAAGCGATATGCTACCAAACGTCGAAACGCCTCGCCAAATCGCGTGGATCCGCTTGAGTCTATTGTATCTCTGTCGGCGGCTGGGCCCCAACCTGCGGGCGGCTCCTGTTGTCGTTTTCGGCGTCACCATCGAGCCCGCTTAGGCCCATCGCTTCTGGCCGACGCTTCGAATCGCGTGAGATTGCAGGCCTGGTAGGCCATTTACGAAGAGACGATGCCCAGGCGGCTCTCCCGTGGCTGTCGTTATCACGAAGGCCAAACGAGTTCCCTCGGCCTGCCCTTCCGTCACAGGCCTCCCACGGTCGGGCCGGGGCCCGATCCTTTCGCTAAGCCTTTTGCGTGGCCTTCTCCCCTATGCGGACTCTAGCGCCGAGGCAGTTGAGCCGCCTCCGTTAACTTCGGGGGCTTCACATACAAGGGGGTAAATGGAGGCAGGAGGGAACGGCCTTCGACGAGCTTTGCCCCACAGCAATCGCTGCCCCCGTCGCCAGAGTCGTTCGTGCTGCTCTTCCAGCGATGACGGGGCATACGGCTGTTAGACAAGCGCCCCCGGAGCACCAGCTGTTGCAATACAATGACGACATCCACTAAAATGGGGGCAATTATCAGGGTGCTGTGGGGCAATGCAAACGGTTCGGATAGCACCGATGCACGGGACGATGTTTGGCAGCGTCCAGAAAGCCGGGGAAATGTTTGCGTATATTTCCGTAGGTGACGACCTACTGTTGCTTATGTATGTACAGGTGTAGTCGGATCATAGCGTTCCTGGGAGCAAAGCATTAACAGGGAGAAGCGAGGGCTTAGCGCGGTAATCATTTCAATGAATCAACACAAAATAAAGCACAACGTCTATAGCGCAGAGTACCAAGTTCTGTGTTGATATCGATGTGCCTGCCTCAATGTGTCGTCATGAATGGTCCGCGTAGTCTGAAGTCCAGGGAATGTTGACAGCTCACAAATAATCACCATAAATAAATAAGTAAATAAAGCGAAGAGTTGCTTGTGGCAGATAACAAACCCAGTAAATACATCGCCAGCCCAAGGTTCAAATACAATCAAGGACGCAGTTTCTCCATAATCAACATCAAATACGTATGGAATCAAGACAGAGTTACTGATTTATTTTCTGTCATAACATTTTCAGGGCCCAGAAGTATCGGGGGTTTACTTGTTGGTTCGTGGTCAGCCCGCCAACAACCGCCAATTTTCGTCGAGCACCGCTGGTGAGTACTGCACTTGTGAGGGTCTCGTGTCAATTAAATTAAGAAGGGACACTTAACGCGACCGGGCCATTCTTAGAGCCATTTCATCGTCCGACGTGAAAGCAGTCGAAGGTAGGAAACACTGTAGAGAAGTGATTCCATAGAGAAGTGATTTATGTCACCAGTTTTGAAATGTAATCTCGGCCTGAAGAGGGTCGCGCTTCTCTCACATGCCTAACAGATGTTTCATCGACATACAGCTTGAAGACACTAAACTAAGTCGAAACATTGTTTCTTTCACTAACTCTAGTTTTGCAATGCTGACGTTCTCACACAGAAACATGCTATACTACTACTACTACCGAGAGTATGAATGAAAATGAATATACACAACCGTAAACAGTTCATCGGTAGAGCCATGAGCCATAGTTCTTTCCGCCGTGATTCCTGCTGTGCTTCCCATGCCAAATGACACATGGAATCCGTTTTGGAACGCAAACCACAATGAAATAAATAGATTTCCCTCCAACGCCCAAAAAAGCGTCAACTCATAGCCGCCGAACACCAGCCAACGTAGAAACATCCCTGAACGCCGATTTCAGGTATCTCAAGCACAGCAGAACACAACTGGTTTGGTCAACTGGCCAACCGTTTCCATCCGCACATCTCGCTTCAGGCGTTAGGCTTTTCTCAAAGCGTCTTTAGGCGTTATTCCGTCGTAGTCTCGTTACTCGGTCTCGCTTATCACCTTCAGCGTCAGACTGAGTGCTTCAGCAGAGCTTCAGCGAAGTCATTTCCGCCCGCACGAGTAGCGTTTGCTTCCGGAGACAAAGCGAAAACCCGGCCTCAAACCGCGTCCAGATGTTTCTGACCTTCCTGTACCTGCGCGCAGACATAAAGCGTTAGCCTGTCCGCTGGCTATTCATTGTGGTTAACGTAAACGGAGGTGGAATGGACCCTTGGCAACTCGATGTACGACGCTATGGAGATCGCGTCAGGGCGCGTTCCACTCAGTTGACTAAAAACATGTAGTTTTCCTTAGCTAACTTTTGATGTTACGTTGTGTCTAAACGACGATATGGAACTGGAACTTGGTACGAAAACGACATCAAATGGAGCAAGGCGATTGTCGGCTTATTCATTGGAGAATTTGAAATAGTCGATATTTTATAATAATCCTTACCACTTGGTAGAACGCTCTATCTTGTTTGCGCGGTATTTTTAGGTGATCGTTTAGTGGGCTCAACATTTTTCACGAGATTTACGGTGTACCCGTGGCCAAACGGCGTGTCGTGCTTATTAGACGAAGATGTCAAACTCTTCGGCAAATCGCGTCGACACAGCTGACACAGCTCCAATTCTATCTCGTTCGTGTTGCCATCAAGTTTCTAGGCCTTTACTGCTACTTCCGCCCTTTGCAGTTTGGATAGTTGCCTTAGTGGTTTAATACATAGTGGGCCAAGAGATGAATGAACGTTAAGCGTTCGTTGCTTAAGCTTAAAACTGTTTAAGCTGGCAGCACAGCCGTCCTATAACGCGCCCATTCATAGCTACTTTGCTAACTGATCTGCCAACTAAGCTCTGCAATATGGCACGAAACATCAAAGTTCGTTTTGTCTCCTTCTCTCTTTCTCTTTCTTGTTGTCGATATCGCTTCGATGTGACATAACAAATAATTCGGCACAATTGTCAAGCCAGTTCTCAACGAGTAACCACCTCGTATAGAAGGGGCATGTTTCCATCGCAATACACGAGACCTGCCTTCCCCACAGCCAAGGTAGATTCATCAGCCCAGTACAGACGAGGTAGTGCGGCGCCTTGAGAATGTACCATTTTCCTTTCAATAACCAGCGGCAAATTCCAAAGCATGGCACCCCACTGGCGTCTCTCAATTCAATATCCTCTCCCTGGTTTTTCATATGCGGCACCAAAATATATTCGCGGATTCGCTAGCCGAGAACGTCGGATGTCCCCGCCGCGAACGTACGGCTTCGTCGTGGGGCCAAAAGCCCCCCTCCATGCGCGAATCTCCCACGATCCACCAGACCTTCGAGTCTGCGCAATGGCGCAATCGCTAGGATGCTACCGACCCCTGAAGGGGCATGGCCTGCTCTGAAGTAGGAGTAGCTGTTACACTCTGTTGAGGCTCAGGATAGCCATGCACTTCAGCCTTTCACCACGCAGCTTCTATCTGAAGTGGCATCCCTGGCAGAAAGCGCTCGGGGCTTCAGCGTCGCGTCCTTGAGTGTCTCGACGCCATGCTCGTCATGAGGCGGCACGGGCTAGCTTGCAATAAAGGGAGGAGGCAAAATTCCGCCACCAGTTGAAGCGGGTGACGGAGCTGGGTTTGTCACCCTGTGACCGACCGATGTTTGTCAGTGTCTGGCAGGGAGATGGGAAAACTCTGTAGAGGACGGCATTACTAGAACTTTAGACCACCACCACCACCACCACTTTAATATCAAGATGGATACACTGTCCGATTTTCGTATCGAAGCGCCCTAATATGGGCGTTTTAATTGATGCGCAAGAATAAGTTTGGCCATCTAATAATGTCGGTTGTTTCATGGCGACAGAACTGACGAAGGCATTGATTTGAAAATCGGGGATTTCGCGGTGTAGTTCAGACGCTGGTTTGGCGTTGTCAAAATGCCGCAAAAAATTTACTCATACCCGTACCAATCTGTGGTCATTACATCCGGTTTCAGATACACACTTGACACAATCGTTCGAGCAGAGCGTGGATTTTTATATGGCATCGATATCGGAAAAACGCGAACGAAATCCATCGCGTTCTGTTCCTCGGCTTCCTCACAGCTGAACTCTCACGCATGCATATACACGTTCAGTGAGGCGCAACCTGCGAGCATCGCCGGGTTTCCCTATGAGGCCCAGCCGACCAGGGACGTCTTATTTCGGTTAGGCCACTCTTCTTTCGTGCGCGCGCGCACACACCAAGGACAATCGCCGCGGTTTCGGCAGCCACTTGCCGAGGGTATCTGTGGCCATTTTTCTTCATAAAAAATCCGCATTCTCTGCTCCGTTGCCACTGATTCACTTCGTCGACGATCCATCCCATTTCTCCGGGACCACCACACCAACAGCTCGGAGCGCAAAGCGGACGGACTTTACTGCCTTCTGCGCAGCGGGGAAACGCTCCTCGCCGATATTATCACACCTGGTACGTTTTCCCTTCTCCGCGCGGGTTTTCTAGTGGCTCGGCTACGTCCAGTGGCCGCTGTCATCCCGTTGCACCAACAGTGCTCACAGGTCGTGATTTACGCGAGATCGCCGTGCGCCTGCACGGCGCATTGGGGGCCTTGTTCACACCCCGGGGAATCTGGTGCCTGCTACCGGCATCGAGCAAATTCTGCCCCGAAGCA
Organism: Tropilaelaps mercedesae; assembly: GCA_002081605.1. Classification (NCBI taxonomy): domain Eukaryota; kingdom Metazoa; phylum Arthropoda; class Arachnida; order Mesostigmata; family Laelapidae; genus Tropilaelaps; species Tropilaelaps mercedesae. The sequence goes on from MNPL01000456.1 coordinate 7,750, forward strand.
GAAAGCAGAACCGGGCGGCCGAAACGCCGGGATTAGCTACGAGAAAAGCTGTGGTGGTTACGGCCAGTTCGTACCACAGCTCTGCGCTACCTATGGCGCAGGCTCCGGCTGAGCGAGTTCCATAGGCGGCCTCGTCTAGCGGACGCGATGAAGCGTGGCCTATAGGAATCAATACATGAACAGGCAATGCGAGCGGCTTGATTTGCCACGCACGGTCTTACTAAAGCGGCTTATGTCAGTTGGTTTCGTGGCTGAAAAACGCTATGCATAGACTTGTCGTCGAACTTGGACCGTAACTCTGGGTGGATTAACATGGCATAAATGTATTCACTACACTAAACAATACGTTCTCCTAGTCATACTATAAAACATTAATACGGGAACAAAGCTACTTCTCGTAGCCGACACGTCCTCTAAATTTTTAGTACACTGATGCAATGAGAATCTTCTCAGTCGGAGCGAGTGGCAACGACCTGGTAACATTGTTCGGTAATTTTCCGGGAGCAACCGGGAGGTTAAGCCAATCATTTGGAGCCATAGAATTTGTGGTTCCACGGAGTCGACGGAGCGCATGCCAGATGCAAGTAGTCGTTCAGCTTCAGTATCCGACTTCAGCAGACATAGGATCAGGATTTGCGCAGGGTCTTGTTCTATGCACCTGTACCAGCCAGTTCAGCAAATTCAAGCTCACGGTTGCACTTTAATCGATTATTCTGTTGGTGTATTACATTGTATTCAGTCATAGTCATAACGGCCTGTCGCCACGGCACCAACTTTGTAACGTTCTGGATAACGCTAACACAGCCTTCATGTATCCAGAATGATAAACTGTTTCGTCCAGACGATATCTGTTATATGTCTGGTCATTTTTATTTGCCTTCCCATTCTCCTCTTCGCCATGACTGTGATGTATCTCTCGTTGCACCGTAGAACCTTTACATGTCATGTATTTATTTTCATTTTCGCGTTTCCCCCTTTTCTATGCCTTGTAACGTATCTTTCGGTGCCTTTGTCCATATCGTGCACTTACTTACCTTCTCTTTCTGGTTACCGCAACTGGTAAGGAAGGAAACACGTCAAGAGGATAACGTACAGAACGGCTGGAGCAGGCCTTTTCCATGGGGGGAAGGTCTAAGGCCCGCGCAGATACACGGGAGTTGTTCGCGAAAGCCGGCCGTTTACCCCTGAAATGTCCGTGTTGCTATTACCGAAAAATGCCGGTAGTGGTTCACCCCCAGTCCGATAAGCGACAACCCAACAACTGCACCGGACTACGGCGTGTTCCCTCAATGAAAGGAAAGCCGCCTAGCAGAGGCCTGACGTTGGCCTCCCGCAAGCGTCAGGGCCAGGCGCGCCCTGCCAAAAGGAAGTGACCGCCTAGCATATCCGGTCGGTGTTTATCAACAGCAACACCAACGGATCGCGAAGACCACGAAGGACCACACCAGGCAAACTCAGCACGCTCGACTGTACTTGGTGCTTTGCCATTCTTGTGCACTCGCTGCTCGAGGAGATAGCCAGCAGTACATAGCTTGCAGATCCCGTACCCCATGCCCACGAACCCCACCGCCATGGACAAGCACTTACAGAACGCGCTATCACCGTCCTAGACTAGGCAGACTGTAGGCCAAATAGGAGAGTCCAAGCAACGAAGCTCACTTGAGGTTCGTGAGTGACGTCGTCCAGATGTGCCTGTTATGGGCTATGAGCTTCTACGTGCGAAAGCGAAGGAAATGCGGAGAGAAGAGCGGGAAATTCTAGCTATAGTCCACATGGAAATCAGTTCACTATGGAAAAGTGAGTGATTGACGGGGAACAAAAACATGAATATGAGTTGAGTCTGCGCTCACTGCAGTTGAGCCTACTCCACAGGTGGAGTCATGAAGAATACCGCAAATCCCGTTCATAGTGACAAAGTAGAAAATGGCCAAAAACCGAGGACAAACACGGGCAATATGCGCTACAATACTAACGATAATCTCAATCCGGCGATTATACGAACTGTACATCGTCGAGTACAAACAGACACCCCAGAGAAGTGTCGCGTTTTGACATTTACCCCTCGTTGATTTGCTCGTTAACCATCGAGGGTCAGCTTTTCCGCTAAACTTCTGGGCGATATAATAATGCTCATAGCAGACGAGCGGCAGTTGTCGATGAACAAACTTCACATTGATTTGCTGAAACACTCCAGATGCTCGCCGACAAGTGAACAGCGTTAAGCCACGACGACTGGAAGATATGTCGTCATTCTCTAATTTCACCCAGATTTCACAAATGAAACATGGACATGCTGGCACACACGAATACTTTTCGTTTACACGTCACCACCACAAAGTGCTGGGCACCGTTCCGGCTTTGTTTGCCATGTCGGGCTACAACGTTTTCTGGCGTCTAAATTTTTTTGAGCCAATACCGTGAGCGTTTATATGCGCGCACAGGCTAACGAAAAGAGCCAACTAAAATTCATCTAGCGCTTCCCTCACAAAAAATAGGTTGTGAGGTGTGAGTGGACGTGTAAAGTCTCGAAGTCTCCCTTCACATACTCGAAACAGGCGAGTGCCGCCCTCAGATGTAGTTCTTTTACCATTGAAATCTTTTTTATCCAGCCCTCCTGTAAAAAACAAATCTCGCGCAAATAATTGGTTGTATGTTCTCGCGGACGTTGGTGGCATTTCGTTTTCGCCTATAAGGACGGATGCATTTCCTTCATGCTCGTGCCTTGGGTAGAGCATCTTGGATTCGAAGGATTCGCTGAAACGCCGAAGAAGCTTGCAGTGGTCGTAACCCTATCAGACGCCAATGATTTGGTTGACTAATTTTCAGCAGAACTTATGTGCAACGGCGGGAATCGAACCCGTGCACTTATGTGTCTCCTCCGGCCGGAAGGCGCACACCCATGCACCAGGCCACCGAGCTCGGCGTGTGTCAAGACCTAGCGAATTGTCACAAAGAATTCGGAATTGGATTCGTAGTGCTCCATGAAAATGGCAACGGTGAAGAAACCCAAACGAGCCTAAATATATACGAAGAAGTAATCCACCTACAATTCGTGGCAACCAGCGCAAGCATGGCGCGTTTAACAAGAGAGAAACACCAGTTCCTACACTTCCGGAGATGCGAAATGTAATGGCCAACTGCCAGAGGTTAACATACAATTCAGCGGTCACGCAAGACGGTCTGGATTGGGGAACGGATTGCTTGTTTGAGGGTTCGGGTAGTGATACGCCTACACTATGACCTGAATGTGCCGGTGGTGTGGATACGAACGCGAAAAAAATGTCTGCTTTTTCGTATGCGTAACGTATTTGTGGGTCAACGTGTTTGTGACTGATGTCATTCGCGCGATGTTCATTCTATATAACGTTGAGATATTTGCTCGAATTAGTGTCGTTTTTTCGTACACCCACCGGACAGGCAATCGAGTGCCTGAAACATGGCCCGTCGATGTGCCATGAAAAACACGTATTTAAAGATGGACGGCAGCTGTGAACTGCCGCCCACCTAGAAAAACCTGAACGCTAGAAAGGTGTAGCTGATCCGACAGAAGTGCATAGATTCTCAGTTCCAAAGGAAAAAATATATATATATACACTCACCAACTTGCTCTACAACGCCATAGAAGTCTTCGTCGTGGTGCGGGGTCTGCCGGTGTACGTGCCTCGTCGGCGCCATCTTGCCAAGCCATTTCCTCGTTCATTTTGGAGGAGCGGCCTTCTGTACTCAAACTTTAAATGTCCTACGACGACATTCTTGTCATGTCTTGTCTGGGAGCGGCCGAGGAAAAGGAGTAATCTCTTTATTGGAAAGCACAGCTAACGTAAGCGGCAGCTGCATAGTCCACGTGTCCTATTATGTCTGCGACTACGCGAGTTGTTCACATGCGGCCAGACGGAAACGGCACGATGAGTACACCAAGTGATCCTTGATCGTTTCCAGACTGATGTGTTTTCCTCTTTGGGCTCTGACTCGCCGTCCAGCTAGCCTCGTCCTAATCAACTCCTCCAGTTAACTCCCCAGAAAGAAGTGCACATATTGCGTTCACTATATAGCCGCCATAGTCAGCTATCGCCAATTGCCAAGCATATCTCTTATATGCAGTTGTCATAAAAGCGGCGTATCTAGTTTGTATAGGACTTACGATCGTATACTACCATATGATTTTATTTGATGCTTACTGTATTCTAGACACACCTCTGATAGGCCAGTTTTCTTAGAAAGTAGCTGCCTTCGTAATTTGAATTCAGTTTTAGAAATTTGATTCAACAAGATATGAAATAACCAGCTTTCCGGTATAGGCAATGTATTCCATTATATATATATATATATATATATATATATATATGTCAGTGATGAGCACAAATAATAATATTGCTGAATCGGTGCTTATATAATAGTCGTAAACCGGTTGGGAAATTTTTGTCAACCGATATGTAAGATAGAGCAGACGACAAGTTCATTATGGATGAACGCATTCTTCGGCAGTTAGGCCATTTACGAGCACGCTGTTAACGCCAGTAACGAAAACAGCTTTGACGCGTGGTTTTTGCCGAGACGATCGAGGACAGGGCGTACGCGTCGTTATGCAAACGGTTTATGCGCAAAATTATATTACAACATCGCCATATCGAAAATTCAAGATGGCTTCTCTAACCCGTTATGCCACCCCTCGAACCGCGTGATGGTCACATTAAACGTAGGCCAACGACCTCTTGTTAGGTTGTGCCAATACCCCCACGACCGATCCTTCGCAGCGTCTTCTTCGCGTGTGATTGCTTCTGCATGCATGCACAATGCAAGCGAACAGAACCGTCTTCGTGAGCCTACCGGGTGACACCGACTAGGATGGCTAGACTCGACGGATTCGTGCTTTGGACAGCTGTTACCCAGTCGTACCTTCCATGGCTCTCTATTCCACTGTGATCTGCTGTGAAAAGGTTTCAACAGCATCCGTCGCGTTGTCTGATGTTTTTCACCCCATTCGTATTGCCTGCTTGGAAAACGGGTTTCAGAAACGAATCGCAGGTGGCTGAACTATCGTTGGCCTGACCTGGCCAGCGCTACTGCGTGGCGTATTTAGCATACAGGTGGCACCAGTCTATGCCGACCGACGCTGACCAGGCCGGCCCGGCTACGGATACGGTCGAACGCTGTCGTAACGTCGTCACCTGTGTTCGCGAAATTCACGAGTAATGTCACTTGAACAGGCCACGCTGCCTGATGAGAAACGTTTGATCACATCTGTTTCGATGCTGCGATGAAAGGTGTTTGTAGTTGTTAATTGTATTAGTAATAGTACATAGTGGTAGAAAAAGTACTAGTAGTAGCAAAATGGAGGTAGATTTTTCGTTGTTCATGATACATCCAAGCTCACACTTACGCATAGCCGACAATGACTATCGTATTTGTGGTAGACTGGGATAAATTAAGAGAGCGATAGAAGATTCGAACAGAAGATTATGCCACGGCTGTGTGTCTTCGCCAGCATTGCGCACTGAGAATGCGCAAAAAAGAATCGATTGTCTTTGTTAATGTCAGATTGTCATGGTTCCTTGCGTGTGGCAATTTGTCGACTCTCAGACGAATTCCGCTGTGGAATTCGGCCGTGACTTTTGCTAATACTTCACGATACGTGACGGACGAAGAATGCATCAAACGGACAATGTCACTGCTGTTAAACAGCATCCTCCCTCCTCTTCGTTTTTCAGGCGCTCGAGGTCTGCTCTTCGAATAAATAAGAAAACATAGATAATTAACGAAGACGAGGAAAGCGTTCCTCTTGTCACAGCCATCCCCCAGAGTCTGCGTCCTCCGCATGGCGTCTCCCAATTGGCAGCCGGAAGCGAACTGTAACGGGTTAATTTGAAGACTCATAGAAGACATGGGAAAAGAGTGGACACACAAAAACGCCTTGAGAATTAATTCCCGTTTTTCCGCCTTCTTCCTCCAAAAAACCTCATTTGCATGTAAGCTAATCAGCTCGAAAGTTGCCTGTCGCCCCCACTGTCTTCTGCGCGGAGAAGATTCGACAGCCCGTGCGAACATGTCCGCGTGACTGGATGATGCGTTCATTCATTCACTCTAGTTTTTGCCCATCCAACGCGACGACGTTCGAGAGACTACCGCAGCCGCACGGCGGAAAGGAAAGACAGGAGTCGATATTGCTCGGGCCAAGGAGATTCTGCTCGATTTCGGCCCCTAATATGACGGTTAGCTTTTGTCTCGAAGGATTTTGGAGGAGTAAGCCGACGCGCCGCAGTCCAAGCCTTAGACGCAGCTTGATGATGACGCAGCTTAGACGCAGAAGTGATGCGGCTGACCGCCCCACTCACCTGCACCGCATTTCGGCTCGTGAATATCCAGTTGTCGATTGCCCGAGAGGGACAATGCGCACTTCATCCAGGGAATGTATTTCCTTTTTTTTGGTAAATGCGTAGATCTCAATCCATATATCGTAATGTGAAACGTCGAAGCAACATCCGTCTTGGCAAAATTTTAGCGTGCGAACCAGGCTGCAGTGTAGGAGTGCACTCCTTTTGCCCTGCCTAGCGCCGTCCTCCGCATGACAAACAATTTTTGCCCCTCGCCTTTCTGCGAAAATACATCATTTTGCATCTCACACAACGGCGCCTGCCCATCTCGTTCCTATCGAAATTCTGGGCATATGATCGATCTTTGATTATAGGTTAAATGCCCCATAGCGTTCGTACTAAACTGAGGACCCCTTCCTGAGTCCCTGGCATCCGGGCCACATCAGGGCTGTACGAATTTCTCCGTACGGATTTGTCGTCTTCTGACACTACCATAAAGAGAACTCCCTGACCACTCTCTGACCGGAAGGTCTAAGCAAAAGACGGAACTCCGGTAAATGAAGAGCCTCGCAGGTGAAGCCAATTCGCCTCAATGATAAGTAGGCAGGTAGAGGTGAGCAAATCTCTGCCGTCCCGAGGATAAAGCGGTTACGCCCTTGGTCACTTGATCTAGCGTTGCTAAAGAGGCTGGAAAGTTTTGACAGGGCAGGCGGTCGTGGGCACGTCCGAAGGACGTGGGTCAGACCAACGGCTTCGGTATCGTTCGAGATAGTCCAGTGCTCGCTGATCACTGAGTGGCCGTCTAGGCCACCTCTCTCGCCTACACCGTAGGGTCGCTGCAAGGTAGGAAGCCAGCGTGACATGGCTACACTTAGGCGCTTAAACACTGAGAAGCTATCGTTACGTGGGTCTCCTCTGTTTAACGGCTCGCTGTGACAAAGGGCCAATGCTGTGACCTCCAGCTCACGCTGGCCTGTTGGAGGCCACGAAAACGCGGTAATAACGAAGTGTGATGGAACTTCACACACACACACACACACACACACACACTCATACACACAAGATCTATGACCACACATACGCGCGCACGTACACTGGGCGTGATTAACGTGAGTGCCTACGGTGAGCAACAGTGAGCTCCGTTACTGCCATGATCAATTATGCTTGGTTTTTCGCCGTTCTGGGTGCCGTAATTAATTGGTTCAGGGGGGTTAGTTTTCACAGGAAGACGGTCCGAGATTTACTTTGTTATGCTTGGTTATAGTTGGGTACTGGAGCATACAATGAGGCATCAGGCCGGTAAAGACCTTGAGGTGGCGCCTTGAGACGGCCGGAGGAGGTAACACCTAGGTGGAAGGTGCGCGAGCTCGACCCGCGCTGTTGTATATTTGGTGCTGATGCTCAGTCCTAAAAATATATACATATATGAACCAGTCTGGCAAAGTAGGATAATTATAGTTATTGGCGGATATGTTCACGTTAATCGCTGACTTAATTCAATAACTTCAATTCAATGAACTATTTAGCGATGTAAGCACGTTCCTTTTTCGCCTCGAAATCCGCCGAAATCTCCCGAAGTTATTGCTATCGAACTGTAACAGTCGTACAAGGGCCGCTAGGTGATACGTTCACCATAAGATCCAATGCGAAGCACTTCGCAATGCGAAGTACTTCAGCTGATTACACATTTGCATCGGCTCTGCCATCAATGGCAAAGCAGGAACGCGGACCGAAAGTTCGCCAATGTGACAATCGAGTTGCCCGCGAATTGTTCGCCGTCTCATAGCCGTTTACATTGAGATCTTTATTTACCAACCGCTCACATAAACCCCCCGGCTACACACGTACGAGCCACTTCTGTTAGCGTGTTCGGTAGACCCGACACCGCCATACGTCATGACTTCAGCCTCACAAGAACGTGGTGCGTTTCTGGCCGCTTTTTTCGTTCTTTTCTGTCCTCCAACGAAAAAAAAGTTACAGCGGGGTTGGAAACTTGCAGGTTCATCGCCCGCATCGTCCCTCATGCGCTATCCTGCTCCTTTTAGCTCCTTTGCAGCAGAGATTGCAGCCCCAGTTGGGCGAGCGGGACCTCATGGCACCAGAGACATTCGCGCAAAGATGTGGGATAACTGGGACGAAGGGGGGGTAAACATACACCGTCATTAACATTCATTGCGCACACCAAATGCGCATTCGTGCCAGACACAATCGTCCCGCCCGGTCCGCCCCCTTCGCCCTGAACGAAACTGCGCCTTCGAAAAGCTTTTCCACTGCTAAGTACAGTTCCTTTTCTCTCTCTCTCTCTGTGGCCTTGCTACTTCGACTGTCTGATGCTGTCTGAGAGGTTTTCTCCTCAGCTACGACACCACATTCCTGTGAGTATCCGCCTCCCTTCTCCTCCTCCATCTCTATCTAACTGTCGCCGGCGAATAGAAACTGTTGCCGATTTGCAACTGGAAACATGCACACAGGACTTCATGCCCGATCGGTGGGGGCATTGCTAACAGACAGTGGTAATTTGCCTGCCACTGTTCGACAAGGGACCAGCTTCCATGGGCCCTCTGTGTCAGGCCCCCCCCCCAGCTGATGAGGACTGAGTAACACCTGTAGAAGCGGGATTCACTCTGTCGATTGGTCGTTATGCAAATGGCACTGCTTCAGCCGGTCGCTAGTCAGATCCGAGTTCTTGCGCTCAGGCATTGGTAAACGTGGCCGATTTGCGGACGGACGGACCGCGGTCCAGAGAGTCTGAACGTGGCCTGCAGGCGCATCCTGAAGGCCTCCAAATGCAGAGGTTCTGAGGCAAGCGGTAGAGCAGTGAACAAAATCGGTGGGAATGTGTGCATGCCGACGCAGATTGCATTGGCCTGAATGCAGGTACACGGCCTTCTCTACGTCGTTCATTAGCGTCGTACAATCGACGGAAGCGAACCAGCGAATCTGTGCTTCCGTCGATCCAAATGAGTGAATTGTCGCCGCCACCGCTACCAGTCTGCGTAGCAACTGTTGTCTGCGTTGATTGTTTAAAGATGCGAAACCTGCTGTCAGCCTGGATTCGGCGGCCGAATAAACGGACGAGCAGTTGGGGTTGTCGCAGCAAAGGACGGACCCGTCGCGCAGGTCGATGAGCGCGATCCACTAACCGTGGACGATGTGGCTTCGTACAGGCCGTATTTATACAAAGTGTGACCTAATAACGGGTATAAAAGGTATCCACCAATGACGAGAAATCATTTAGCAAACAAAAACTAACCTAAACTTCGGTAGACATGACACGGCTTAGCCGCCCCAAGTCAACGCTGCCAGAGAGGCTCATATAATTAATTCAGTAACGCGTATAGATTGTTTACCATAGGCATAAACACCGCAAGCGCTCTAACCTTCAACTGTTTTTAATATCGGTAGTGTCTTATAGATAAGTGGAAAAACAAGAATTCTTAAGAACAAGGCTGCCTGCAATGGCGTCCTTCATATAACGACCTTCAAAGAACATGCATGCATACTCCTAGCACATATGACTGAGGTGAGTGCATTATATTAAAATTTTGAAGCTGTCGACCGCAGGCGCACGTTATTCAAAGTGGTGTCACAGTTATAAAAGCGGGGGGTGACGCAATATTCATAGATACCCTACGATCGAGACAAAAACATTCGACTACTTCCCGAAGAGGTCGCGTTTCCCCAAGAGCAGACCACCCCACCTCATTCTTACATTCCTAACCTGAATAGGGGGGCTTTTACCTGGCGCTCATTGGGTATGTTCGATTCGAGATTCGACAGAATAGTCTATATTCGATTGGGCTTTTTGAAAGTCCGAGTGCAAACACAAGAGAAGGGCTGTCTCATTGTAAGTGCTTTTCCGTTTCGGGCTGCGTAGGTTCCCGAGTTGCACCCATGCTACTTAATGCCTTTCTTATGTATACTCCTTTGTTGGAATATCAGAGGAAAATACCTTGTTTAGTTCCTATGTGCCAGAGAAAGCCGTGCGCTATAACATTATCGCGTGTTGTATCGGCACGGGTGGAACACTCTGCTCGCAAGGCGCACATGTTGTTAGTGAAGTTTATTCGTATTTCGACTCGGTAACAAACAAACAAGAAAATAACCAGTTTTTATGGTGACTGTCTAGCACTCGAGTGGGAGCCGTGCCACGAACCCGATTCGCCAGCAGGGTGACAACGTAAAGCTTGTCATTTTGCTACAAACATTAACTTGTGCTTGCGAATTTCTGTCAACGTTTCCATTTGTCCATAACCATCCGAGCTTCGAACGCGTTTTGAAGACATTTATGTTCGAGTGCCGTATACGTGGTCCCGCCTTGAAAATACCTTTCTGTAAAAGACGCCAGCAGAATTCCTGGTTGACTTTTACCGGAAGGCCACTAATCCAGGAACGGGCAGCGTTGTATTCTACCAATCGGCGCACTCAGCCGGGATATGGACGCGATGATATGCAACGAATCCTACCAGTGGCTAGCAAGTTGCCTTTTACAGTGGTGCCAACCTAGGGAGAACGTCATCCCCAGGTTTTCCTTTGCATCTTTTCGAACACAGGCCGGGAAACCAGCCTCAGGATCGGTGCCCTTCGGAAATCGTTGCTAAATCGCATCTGCAGTTTAACTCAGCCCTCGGTTGTTACGTGGATTTAAGTTTACCGCGACGCAGGATTAGTGCGACGCCACGATCGTTGTGGGCTGCAGTCTGCCGCCTGGGTTGTTCAGCCGGAGGTAAGGCTTTCTAGTAGGACCGCCGGAAAGGAAACGACGATGCAATAACATGGTCATGGCTTTAGGCACGTTGGAGGCAGCGTCGGAACTCTGTGAACGCGATCGTCGTAACCGGTAGAGCCGCGAAACATGCGATGCAAAAACTTCGCCCGTCTGCAACGATCGGAGGAGGTCAGCCTGTTTACAATCCGATACAATTGATTGTCGATAACGACTTTGAACAGCGCATATTAAATTTTCCCCACAAACTGCATTGGTCTCGGAGGTGTATGTTTCTAGGCGGTCTATGCGCTGTAGGGTTTTCAAGTAATTTTCTTCGGTTCATTTATTTGTCGCTTTCAGACACAATATGGTCGATAGTATATAATTGCTCTGTTTCCTGCTTTGAAGACAGCATTATGGCGAACAATGGGAAATTTCTCGGCGTGTATTGCTCAGCTAGTCCTGGACGTCGTCGATATTGTCGGGGTTACTGCTGTACTGACGTTGTAGTGTCTACATGGCTGGTTTCCGTATCTATTTCGATTATTTAGCGCATTAGGTGGGGGCAAAAGGTTTCGATTGCTCTTTCTCTGCCTATCGTGAATAGAAAGGTGGAAGAAAATTTAGAGAGTTTTACAGATACGTGTCTATGCTGAAAAAAGGGAAGGGTAACTTGTTCACTTTACATCGAATGTCTAAATTCGATAATTGAAAAACGCTTCTTCGTAACTTGGAACTGGATCCTCTGGAAATCGCGATAAGTGAAAAGAGTCACTATAATCGGAATAATCTGGCGGCTGCGTTAGCAGTTCAGCAGAACGAAGGCACAGGTCTTCCTCGACGTAGAACATTCGACCAAGGGAACAAAATCACCAAAAGCCCAGATTAAAAACGTTAGAGTGATGCAGAAAACCAATACCTCGTAACGCCATACGTTAATTCTCTGAATGAATGTATTGTTGCGCAGTCTCGATGCTAAAATTTTTTTTATGCTATCATCCGCACCTTCTATAGCTACGAGAATTACAAAATATTATTAATGAACATTTTAACGAATGAAAAACAACGGAATGTATGCATACGTAACGGAAATCATCAACTAATGCAGGTCCTCTTTACCCTTCAACAACCCCATACTGAAGAGTTCGGCCCTCGAAAAAAGTATCCACGCCTCTTCTGTTCGTTCTCGCAATGTAACTCGCAATGTACGACAGACCTGCGGACGAAGAATACCTTTTGAAATACAATCGAAATTTAACAAATGCGCCCAGCTAGCATTGACGTTGGTGTACCCTTATTCGAACGTTGAATACACAGGGCGCCCTTTAGTCGTATCAGATGGAATGCAACTGCCAGCACCGACAACTGCAAAAGCGCAAATCACTTCCCAACGATTCAGCCATCCCTCTGATTGCCGAAGCGTGACATGTCCCCGGAAAATAAGCTTTTACTGGCAAGGGTCCTCTTTTTATAAAATCGTCGTTATTTTCTCCAGTGCTAGCCAATCTAGCCGATCTTACACACGTTCGTTTGCTACATGCCAGCTTGTACTTGATCCACAAGATTAACTTTTCCAAGCGTGGTTTCTTCGAACGTTCAAACAACGGAGCGTAGGTCCTGATAGAATTGTCTCAAATCGCCAGACTAATCGATCGCCGGTGGGCATTACCCAATTCGTCCATGCGGCATCAGCTCAGAGCGGTGCTCCGGAAGGGCGCTCAGGAACGGCGGAGGCATGTTATCGCCTGAAAAGATGCCCAATTCCGCGCAGGGGCGCCAACTTACTCTGCCATTATCGACCAGCTGCCGAACGTAACGCGGCGTATAGAGGATATAGAGTGGCTTATTCACTCAATGTCGCAGTCATGCGCGACCCATATTTCATCCTCTGGGGCCCCCACCCGACCGAGCCTGACGTTGCTATGCTATTTCGCTAATTGCCTGCGGTCATACAGAATTTTCAAGCCCAACAAACAGGTGGACTGGAGCATCGGCTATAGCTCATGGGGCATGTCCTGTTGATCCGGAATTGTCACTACGTTCTTCTGCTTTCCGGAGGTAGCGCCAGCCTAGCGCTAAGCTAATTCGATATGTATTAAACAGAAAGGAAACGATTCTGGCTAATGAATCGCCATTCGACTCGAAGTGCCTAGCGTCGAATTAATTTCTCGATTTTCACGAGAATCCACAAAGAGTGCGTGTGCCTTCACGCGAAGACCGCGCCGCTATGGACCCAGTAAACGGTTGATTTGTATTTACGGCTTTAGCTATGCCGGAAATTGCGCTGACACCTACTCGCCCTCGAAGGCAACGAGGACCTGGTGCATACAAGGCTTCGCGTTCAGCCTCTGTAACGGGGATACAATAGCATCCAGTTCGCAACACCTCGGTTGTAATTGAGCGAGATCTGAGTTGCAATAGGCTACGTCCTACGCAAAGCACCTGCCTTCGCGTTGGGCTCTTATTGCAGGCGCGTGCGTCATAAATTCTCAACACTTCACGGCGGTCGGTTCTCTAGCGGCTCTCAGCCCGAAGACCTCCTGGTTGACGGAGTTCTCTGCTCTCATCAAGAGCGAACATCGTAACGTAATTGCTGTGGCTGCGCGGCCGCGTAGCTTCAGGGGTTGTGTAGCACAGCCGAAGCGAAACCTCGTCAGCACACGCCCCGTATACGGTCTATCCGAAAATTGACAGGTGTGGCGTTTTCAGAGTATGTACGTGCGCGTATATCTATGCGTGGTGTGCGTGCGTGCGTGTGTGTGTGTGTATATATATATATGTGTGTGTGTGTGTGCGTGTGTATGTTATCTCAGAGTATAGCACGACCTTCGCAGTGAATCGTAGGCAGGTTCCTCTGCCGGAGTGGGTAAGATCACACCACATTAAGGCCGCGCCAGACCCCCGGATTCCGGCGATTCCGACACTGGAAATGATGAAGAAGTTCCGCGGCCGAGAGACGGGACGGTTAAGGATCATTACGCCTAGCGAAAGTAATATCGAGCAGCGGTCGCCACCGTACCGCGTCGAAAGTAGAGATCGCTGGAAAGAATTGCATGCCGTCCATCGTACCAGTCGACGATGGCGTTCGACGTTGAAAATTACCGGCTAGGCCTTTTAGCAGTGGCTATGGGTCGGGAAGTCAGCTGAGCACGGCCTATAGACATGGCCTACGCCGGGTGCAGAGGATGTTACGGGGGTTTGTGTGGGGTTCGGGAGATAATCACGATGGATTCATTGTCGTGTGTATAGTCGCAGACTGTTCGTTCTTGTCGAAGTGTCGATATGTCAACGTTTTTTGTCTCGTATGAGTGAGGGCGAAAGCGAATACAGAAACATGATAGGAAGAAACTGCCCTAATGGCGTTTAATTGTATAAACTCAACCATGCCAACGGTTAGTCATCGTCGGGGTTAGTAATTTCAATAATAAACTATTAGCACCGACGAAAAATCATCATAGAGTTTACTTGCAGTTCTCCTGATCATCGGTTGGTCAGTTAAGGTCAGTGTCACGCTTCCGATATGTACACATTTCCAAAACACGGCTTTATTGCACTTCCAATAGCGTACTCACGGGTGGCGTGTGCATTTCGCTGATTGTTGCTGAACTGTTTTTAGCAGCAATTTGTTTCGCAAACCCTAGATTGACTCATCCCGCCTCAAAGTTGCTGCTACGCTATGAGGAGCTCTGTTCGCTATTCATATTACAGCTCCGACAGGTGCAGTACCGGTTCACAAGTAGCGTCTAGGGTGCGTATTTGTCCTAGTGTGGACGTCGTTGCGCAGTACAGCTCTACACTGATCAAGCATTATCAAGCCGACGGTCACTCATGCCATCGGAAATTCTGGGCACACTTCGTCAATGAGTTGAACGTTTGACAGGACCCCGTAGGTCGATGGATCAGCCGAATTCACGAAGAAAAACCTATCTCCAATACAGCGCCTCGATGTACGGCCGACCTGCGTCGGGATGCGAAAGAACAGGTGCAGACCCAATGTCACCTAGGCCAAGTGAAAAAGCACGTCCAACACTTGGCCAGCCGAGGGTAGTTTCGTTTCGAGGTGTAGCCGTCTATATCTACATTTGATCGGGAATTGGCAGGCAGGCTCGCGCTGCAACAACTGCAGATTTAGGGACGTTTCTATGCGCCTGGCCATGGTTATTGAGTTCACTAGCTAGCCACTTCCCTTTTCCAGCCATTTTGATGTCCTCTGCCTCGCCCATGGTTTTTCCCTCTGTTTATCGACTGCTTGAAGGTCTCGGCGAGCCCTGTTCGTTTTCCTGGCCAGTTTTCTCCGACCGCGCGCACCCCCACGGCCATATCAGGCAAGCTCTTGGCAGGGGGGGATGGGTTCAGACGAAGAATGGCAGATAGGGGTCCAGCGCAATGCCAATAGTACTCTGGGTGCGGGCCACGGAACGGTGGTCACGCGGTGTCGGGCGGTGTTTTTTGAGGTTTCCTGGAGACGACGAGAAGTTTGGCTTGGCTCGAGCAGCGACGTGAGGTGGGCTTCAAACACGTCCAGACATTTTATTGGCTCTCGCCAGTTCGCCTTGCCACAGCGTCCCGCAGCTGTCTAAGTCATCTGCCACTAACATAAGTGCAGGCCGCGTCCGTTTCGAGCGCATGCAGCTGGTCCTGCCTACGCAGGCCACCGTGTGCGTCCTGGAATTGCGTGACCATCCGAGTACCGCAGGGGCGCTGTCTGTTTGAGTCAAAAGCCCTCGTCATATCAAATCATCCGTCTTTATACGTAGACCGTTGGTGAATGCTGTGTCGGGCACATTCATCGGAACCGCTCACATGGTCGACGCGGAAATTGCGAAGTTTATCTGTCGGTTTAGCCCGGCACTACGTTTGCGAATGATATTCGTGAGCATGCTCATGGCTATTTCGAAGACGGTTCGGAGCTATGTGGGTAATTTTTGCGGCTGTATTGTTGATAAGAAAGATTGCCAGCCTGTTGGATAGAAGTGAATTCCCTCGGTTAGGCCTCTCTTCCCTCTGGACCACATCTGGCCTCAGTATTCGAAAGTATTGAGTGTGGCGGTGTCATGCAAGGACTTCTGCTTAGAGATGAACATCATTACACTTTATGATATTTTAAACTTTATCAATTTTTATAGATTATATTCAACCTCTTCTAAGCTAAAACAAAACAGAAATGCGCTATTCTTATCAATATTTCTTTCCCGTATAGTTTTCTCTCACATTTGCTCTCTAATGCTGGATAGGTCTTCAAAAGAAGAAGGTCCACCAGCTAAAAGCAACCATGGCCTATTAGGACCAGGCGAATAATCCTAAACGTGCTTGATTAATGAGTTGTATTTCATAGATTCGCTTCTTGTCTGCATCTAAACTCGTGGACGCACTTTACTGAGTTTCTTCATCTCACTCAGATGGTCTGGACAATTCTCGGGGTAGTTTTATCTTCGCCGTATGTGCCCTCAGTTCTCACTGCTCTCACTGGACGCTTGTTCCGTTCCATTGTCGTGGTCATAGCTTTCAATAGGCGCAAATCCTTCTTTTAACGGGCTTCGCGCCGATATTGTGAGTCCTCTGTAAAACACCACGATCTAGCAGCTTTGCCAGACACCCCCGAGTCAGCCCCATTGACGAGCCCCACGCATCATCACCATCGTGTTGATGAGGTGCCAATACCCCCCTCAACCCCATAAGTTGTCGCCGCGGGGGCAAATGCGTGATCAATGGTGATGTGGGCAAATGTACCCTCTCGTTCGTGTATCAGTGCCGAAACGCGCCAAGGTGCTTTATCCACTGATGCCTATTTGACCTGGGGGCAACTGCTCCGGTGAGGGCGGTTCTATTTTTTGTCCCATCTTTAGCACAATAGTATCTTACCGTGCAATTGGGAATGTCCAGTCAGGGCACGCCACCATTTACAAGTGGTTGTGTCAGTACAAGCGCAGCTTTCTCGTCGAAATTCTGTATTTTATACTATTTCTGTAGAATTTATAGTACACGCTTATGGTCGTTGAATTAACAGGGTACATCTACGGCGTCACACAATTCGTTTAGATTTTTGATAAATTCACGTTTCTGTAGTACGCTTCGCTCATATGACCCCAAAAGATAGAAATTAATTTGAGGAACTAAGCGAGAGGTGCTAGAAATCAGCTAAGGTTCCTCCATCCAGCAGGAAATGCGTTACCTATCGAATTTGACCGATCAGTGGATGAACTGAAATAAACAATAACGCGTAATGTCGTCCAGATCTAGAGATAGCCCTAACACATAGGCTTAGAGCCTTGAGCGGCCTTTGTCTTGAAGTTAATTTTGGGTGCTAAAGCATGTTGGAGCAGTGTCCAACTATTTTCCCAGATTGATCCCGATAGAGCAAATTCGAGTACAATCCGAAGCATTTCTGCCAATACAATATTCACCTCGTTATACAGATTGACCGAAGGGCCCAGTAGCTGGGACTCTGGGTCGTGGCATCTCTGGCTCGGATCTCGAAGAGCAGATTCACTGGTAACGTTAATAAAGAAAAAAATAAATCCAAACACACTCTCACATTCAAGCCAGGTAGGGAACTAGGCTGGATTATCTGGTAAGGTCCACTTTGTTTGGAAAACTCAAATCTCTGTATGTGGTGAGCCCTAGTCGCGTACCGATGTACAAAAAAATACAAAAAAAGTACATGAACTGTACTTACGTCAACAATTTGCATGAATAATCAACTTACAGTTTCTATGTTTCGAGAGCTCTCTACTTCACACTACTCCGCATGTCTTCTTGGCTTCGGTATTTTCACACGAACTGGCTTGGACCAACTACTCTGACGACTTCAGCACTGCGGGCGTTTTTTGCCCACTTTCGCCCGCTTGGATGTTTGTCTACCTACGGTCTCGTCACTTGCCGCGTTCGTTTACGCTTCTAACCGTAGCCCATCGCACTTTCCGAGTTCTTCCATCGTGGACGTTCGATAGGCGTGCCGGAATGGCCCCCGTTTCGTCGGTGTCCGTCATTGGTCGCTGTGGGACGGGTATCTTTCGCTCAGTCTATAGAAGATCCAGGACTTCGGCACTCGTGGACGTTGAATACGTGCCAGCTAGACGTGGATGTCTACGCTCCGGGTGTTATGACGCGATGAAGCACACCATCTAAGCACACGACACGGCATTAACCGTCAGACTTATGGAAGGGGCGAAAACACAGATCCCTTGTCCCTCACCGGTTGAGGTAGAATAACGAAAGAGAACGCATCTGTGTTGAATAGTCGGTAGTTTTTTTCGCGCATCGTCCGTCCAGACCGTGGAAATCCTGCAACATTGACTGCTTACAATAAACGCAACACAGAACATGACCACAGTGATATGGTCGTCAAGGTCATTTTCACGCCAGGCTCTCGTAAGGATCCACGCGACAGACCCTAAACGAGCTTACCTCGGTTACGGCCAACGACCTTTTTTTGGCCTGCAAGACGCGACCTTTGCAGTGGGATTTACCAGGGGCGTTTATTGGGGGACAGGTTACTTGGAAGGGTGAAAAGCTGAAGGTATGAAGGGCCAATAAAGATCATGCAAACTCGTAAGCCACTGGAAAAGGATTGTGGTGAGGATACCGGGGAGAAAGTTTAGGGGGTAAATGGCGGTGAAGGGGCAAAAGTATGCATGTTGGAAAATAAATTTTTACGCACGACACTGGCCCTCAGTGAAAGAAGCTATTGCATCGTCGCTGGTGGGGATGCTTTTTAGCAGATGTGACTGTTCGCCTATCATCCACGTCGCCATTTTTATCATTCTTGGTCTTTCGTGACGCCGGAAAACTTTCTTTTAACAATTTTCAAGAGCATAATCTACCACGCGTCGAACCTGTGGCAGAGGTGCTCGATAGTTCTGCTCATAGAAGGGCATATCGAGTTGACTAACTAGAATATGTGCATGCGATTCAGGAGAGAGTAAGCTGAGTACGGTGTTGGGTGAAAGAAGATAAAAAAAAGAATAAGGATGTGACAGTCATATTCTCGCTGCTGTCGGTGGTTGGCCTGATATATATACACGAGCTAATCACGAGATTTCAAGTAGCCGAAGTTCTCTTAATGGTTATAAAGTTAATTCTATAAAACATATGGAAACGAGGGAAAAATTCAAAATTTATTTTGTCGCAAGGTTTTTCATTTTCTATTTATATATATATATATATATATATA
>MNPL01000457.1:0-25160 GCA_002081605.1 Tropilaelaps mercedesae
TATATATATATATATATATATATATATATATATGTATATCTCCACATCCTCATCAACTATAATTTTTGTTGTGTGGCCACAACTTATTCGCTAGTAATGCTACATTGAGTACTTGTTTAAAAAATGTTTTATTTTTCACTTTGATTTAACTTGACATTTTGCCCATCATGTGCTCAGCAGTGCGCATTCTAGTGAATATCACTTTAGAGTGCAACCTCACCGTCTGCATTTTTAAATACATGGAATGGGGTTTCCATTTTGTATTTGTTGAGTTCTTTTTCGAATTAATTTATATTTAGAGCTTGCCATTACAGTTGTATATCTTCTTTATCGCTTCTAGCTAAGATCAAAAGGTGATCAGAAATATACTCGCGGAAAGCTGAAAAATATGTGATAAGGGCGCAATTGAATTACGTTCTATGAACATTGGAGATTGCGCATTTGTCCAATGTCTTAAACAAGAACTGAGCATTTGTTTTTAATACCGTTCATATTTTCTAGGAGGCAAAAGAGCGTTTTTACTATTCACTCAAGCTCTAATGAACAATTGTGATCCGTTATCAAAGCTAATCAATGAAATTGCGCGTCTGCTCAAAAAAGGAAGCCCTTCATTACCCCACATTGATTTTTCACCACCCAACCGAGTCATACTGTTACTTTCGAAGCGGTCGATCTTCATCTAATCCGCACACTTCGCATGGGTAAGGGGAAGCCTAATAAAGTTTGGTGATGGTCCTCGTCCAACGCTGATGGATTCGCCTACCAAGGAAAAGTCGGAACCTTGTTGCGGTAAAGAAAAGACTTCGTTTGAATTTCGCAGTACACAGCAAGCCAAATGTATAGAGTTTTGCTCGAAACAACGATACAGAGTTAACTAGTTTTGTAAGCATTCGTGCACTAAGCCACTAGTCAGATTATTAGCTGACCAGTAGCTTTTGTCCATCTAAGCTTTGCAGGCCCATTCGATCTAGAATTCGTGAATGTTTCACAATCTAGCGCCCTCTCTGTGTTTAGTTTGAGACATTATACGCAAAATTTTAACATACATGTAGCTACAGTTACGCCTAAATATTCAATCATCGATTTTTCACAGTATCGTCAATGTTTCTATGGTCGTTCCTGTTCTGACTGGACGAGAAAACTAGAGCTTATTTAAATATAATAAGAAATCTCAATTATTTGAAGAAGTTTGCCTTTAAGATGCAGTCATCGTTTAGTGCGCAAAAACTAACTATGATCGCAAAACTCGCGATGTAATTCTGTCTTTTTGGGGAGTGCTAAGACGTTCAAGAAAGGAAATATGGCAGGAGAACATAAGAACGTTCATGAAGACGTGTGGGTGAAAAATAAAAGATGAATGAAAAATAAATGCTGTCAATAATAATTAACCGTTATAGTGTCTCCATGTGCTCTTCCTCCGTGACGTTGTTATCCTCTTTCAATGATTGCTTTGGAAAGGCATCCTCTGCACCATGCCATCGATGTCAGCTTAAACTTCACTAAACAAGCAGTTACGTTGGCGGGATAAAAGAAGAGTCGTAATGGTTTATTTAGATAAAATTTTCAGGCCAAAAGACACTTCAGTTGCTATAAGCGAATTTCCCTCGAGTCAATCGAATACAACTTACATCCCTTTGCAGACAAATGCCCCCTTCTTATTAAATTTCTGCTCGCCAGCCATAGAGTATTCAGCGCGTAGACGATTTCCGAACAATAACGTCACGGCTGGCTGCTAATCGAGTTAAATAATTTGCATGTTAATTAAAGGGAAATTTATAGTACGGTCCAAATATATGTGACTATACAATGGTGAAAACCATTAAACTTAGTACAATAGTAATGATAATATCAATCGGTTTCAGAAAATAATGCTTTTGAGCAAGGTTGGAAAATATCTAAGTTCCTATATTAAGCCTTTCCGCTGCTTACAGTGTGAAACGTAACTTACTGCACATTCAAAAGTCTCATAGAAGTTGTAATAATAAGATGGTAATAGAACACAGAACCTATCCAAGTCTGTCCATTCGAAGCGTGGATAAGCGCCAAGATCCCCAAGTTTGAACTATACTTGGGACAAAATCATTTGCTGTGAAATGGAATGAGTCATATAGGTACGTACGTACTCTAAGTATCTTTATACTGGTTTTTATAGTGTCGAAGTTGGTAAACCCGTAATGAGATTGGTAATTCTCAGCCTCACTAGAAGAAAATTATAATTTTTTCTGTATTCTAAATATAAATACACCATGAATAATAATATAATTACACCATGAGTAACACAAATTCGTATAATTCCTTTATGTAACAACTGGAACAACATAATCCTTCAAATAGAACAAACTGACAGCCGATAAAGGTATATATATATATATATATATTCACATGCATTGCAATTTTCTAAATCAAGATTAAGTGAGAACACACAAATTGCACAAAATCCTGCAATGCTCTTATCTTTTTCGATTCAAGGGTGTATCTGTTTTCGAAAGTTGTTTGGAAGTGCTTCCATTTGATTTGCTACGTCGAATCCAAATTGCATTCGTCACCGCCTAACGAGTTTCTCAAATCTCCCGAAACAAGATGTATAGTCTCCTCTAACCTGATATACTAATGACTTTAATATACATTAGTGTATAGTTTCCTGGCTAGAAATACTTGAACTGCAATAATACACGGCTGGTGAAGTCCACCTCTGTTAATTTACTGTAAAAGTATATCTTATGAATTCGTAGCATGCCGATGAATCAATAAAAATGTACGTGTGATCATTGCCTGCACATATATAACGCTCTTCTTGAGAAACGGCAACACTGTAGGCCTTAAAAACGAATCTTTACGCATTTTTGTTGCTCTTTGTTCATCAGGACAGTTCTTGAGGTTTGGCTGACATCAATTTTCTCGAAGATAAGATCGAACCTTCCCTGAAGGCGATGAAGGCTGCTTACTTTTGTCGCAAATTGAAGCTCCTCAGATGACTGTAGTACCTTAAAAAGTTGAGATTCAACAGCTTCTATTTGCTGGCTGATATAGACTAAAGAGCACGTGCATTATTCCTGAATGGATTTACGAAGTAATGCGATGAACTTTCTGAACCATCCTGAGGAGGGAGAACACGGAATTTGTGCGTTTATGAGTTCCACAGTAACGTTGATATGACCGCATCAGTATGCATGTATTAAACATTACCGAACCCCCCTTAAAAAAACTACTGGCCAGAGACCATTGACCTGATGCTAAAGTCTATTCCTGGCAGAAAGGATAGACGGGCAGTGGGTCCTATCGACTGAAATCAGTTCTTGGGAGTTAGTAATGGGCAATTAGATTTGCGTCTAAATGTATTATATTCGCCAGGTGTCGACGAATCTGACTCGCGCCGCAGCACAGTTCTGATTCAATAATTAATTTTATCTTTTGGTTTGTGGTAAATGCCATTATTATTTTCATTATTGCTGTTCTATCATCGGCTCTATCACATTGCCTCTTGTGACATGTATTTACACTAAATGCCTCCATTTATCCATTTAATTCATTAGGATACATGTTCGGTGTCAATCGATTGGTCCTCTGGCCTAAGTTCTACTGTTTAGTCGTGAGCGGAATGGGCGATCGTCTCCGTGCAAATGTTCTTTTGGAACTGCCAGTACCAAACTTTAAATTGGTCTTTTTGATGGACGCTATTCCCTAGTAGTTTCGACCGGCGAGCATCTAATTCTGGCATGAAATTAGCACTGCGTATTATATATATATATATGCTGTTTGTGAGGCGGGTGCGTCCAAACATACACTATACTTCTATCTACGTCAAAGCATGAGCTTGTAAACTGTTGGCCAGCAAACACCTCTACCCTGCTGATACGCGTTTGAATTACATCTGTCCCTGCTGATGATGTCGCAGGCTTAAATTTCATTAAAATTTTTGAGTCTGTTATATTTAATAAGCTGAACACCTCCAAAGAGTTTTTGAACGTAATTTTTCAAGCTCTTACCCATGAGTTAATTCAGACAAGGAAATCACTAGCATGATAAGCAGGATAAGGCACACGTGGCACACAAGACTTTACTAGCTCTTTCCACCATCGCTTAGTGTCCTCGCTGTTAGCAGGAAAGGGGCGTCTGTACAACACCGAAGTCTGCTTTTTCAACTAGCAGACTATGTCTGGTCGCTCAGTTTCTCATTGTCGACCCCTCTCCGCCCAACTTCACTGCGTTTAAGAGGCAAAGAACATTACACTGGAATGGAGTTCTTATAACTAAAAGGATACACTACACGTTCTACGTACATGCTTCCTTTAATGGATTTCTGGCTAGAGCCTCCGGCCGAACTGGCTTGCGCGCTCCACTCCTAGAATCGTTCCCTCCTCCATCAAACAAATAGAAAAATAGACGATTTCCTTCAATCGAGGCGCAGGGTGCCAACAATTGGCCTGCTTCTTGCACTATTACTGACGTTTGACTCTTGTCGTCAGCGGCGAGCAAGAAATTGTTGTTGGGGCGCTGAAAGCTGTCCGCCCTGCGGCGTCATCGGAACAACGTCGTGTCTTCGGTTGGTCCTCCAGCTTCCTCCGTAAGGAGCATGTACGAATACCCTATACTTGGGCAGGAGCTGCGAGCAAGGAAGATATTTTTATAGGAGCCGCATTGGCTTTGAAAACCGAGGGCAGAGCAAAGGAACTGGGAATGGATGGCCGAGAATGACGATAAAACGCAATCAGTGCTACGGTCTCCATAAGTAGGCACTTCATTGTGGCTCCTGTTCGAAAGTCTGACACTTGGAAGCATTTGCGTAGTCCGCCGCTTCGCCAATGCTCGTGAAGAGGCCGAGCGCAACTGTACAGCAGGTATAGGCGATTGGCGAGAGTTCCACGATGGAGCAGGGTACTGAGAAAAACACGAGAACAAACGGAAGAACGGAAATCTTGACCTTGACTTCAGGATTGTACTCATGTGACAGTATAGTACATAGTGGAAAAAATATGAAACGGATTAAGCAGACGTTGTAGAAATTCGACACAAATAAAGGAAAGGCTTTTTCGTGTGTCAGTAGATACGATACAACGAATCGGGGTGGAAACCCAACAAGAACGCACACGGGCACACTGGCAAAAGCTCGGATCTCCGGCATATTTTTAGATTTTCTATGAATACTTCATGATAATATGGCAGCGTATATACTCTACATTGTATTACCACATTACATACTCCACACAAATTGAGTGAGGTCGTAATAGGGAAAAACTTCTTTCGATATCCTCAATCACGTTCGAGTGTCCGTATTCTCGCATATAATTTTATACGTGTCGCTAGGTAAGAGGCTTTGTTTAGTAGACTGTTTAGTAGAAAATCACAAGCCACTCATTAGGCGTGAATAAGCCCTTCGAGCGATGAGTGACCCTTAAGCTATACAAGTGGTCTGGGGTCTTATTCAATGGGCATTAGAAACGCAATGTTCGTTTTCGTAGGACCACAGTTTCCCTTGCTTTAGGCTTAAGAGTGCTCACATCGTGATACGATCATTCATGAGAGACACTATGAAAGGTTTCCTTAACACAATTGTATTTCCTTGATCAAAATAGACTTAGTAGCAGGACCTACCGAAAGGGAGCGACTAACATAACATAACGAAAAATAGCAAAAATTTATAACGCTGACGATCTAGTAGTACCCGTGTAACTTAGTTCGCTTAGGTTTATATATTCTGTCAAACAGAAAAAGTTGTTTAATTTTACGCCATCAAGCCTAAATTTGACATTCCACTCCAAGTGCGTACCCGTCTTCACATGTACGTGTGCGACACGCGACGTAAAACATGCAAATGCCCAAGTTTACTGAATTTAAGAGCATTGACTAGCCTAGAAATCCTATCAGCTAGCCATAATCCAATAATATATTCCACTTGGATGAAGCTGCATTGAGAAACTATTCATTTACTCTTATCGCTGACAAGGTAGACACACGTTCGCCAAAATATAAGACAGGCTACCTAAGTATCAATGTAAGTGCTGCGTGTTCATGTCGTTTAGTAGCAGCCGTGTTAAGGCTATTAAATATCGACCAATAGTTGGCCGGAGCAGCATCGATCCCCTGTCAGACTATGTTCCTGCTAAACCAGCCCGTCCGAAAAGCTTCCGAAGGTCCTCGTTTATCTGAATGTACTCAGTCGCTGTACTTAAAACGTATTAGCAGCAACGCTTCAATATTCCCTTGGGCACCCATAAGGCAAACGTTTTTACCTCAATGCATGGGCATGTTAAGTAGCAGTAGATCCAATTTATGCCAAAATTCAAATCTAGGCGCGGTACAGTTATTCCAATTGTATTCCTGCTACAGCCTTTTTTCAATAATGACGTCTGAAGGCTATTGGATGGGTTATCGCATTTATTAGGACATTTATGGTAATGCTTGGTAGGCATAAAAGAATATTTGAAACAAATTGAATACTCACTTAATTACAATAAATGATCGCAACAAAACGGAACTCTACGATCTATTTTCGAAGCTATTTGCTTTGAAGTTAACTGCGGTTCCATTTCTATCATTCAACCAGAACGCATGATATCATGAATAGACTTTACGTTATGAAATCCTTAACCAATTAGTTCATCGATAATTACATAGTTTTCAAGACCCTGTTCTGTTATCCCTCGTATAAACAATGGCGCGGGATCTCAATATTAGCTAAAGGCGCAGCCTATGTTACCCTTTCCGGGTTTTAAACCGGAAGAGCGGCGCAATGGACTTATGAATGTTCCCTCTTTCTCCCCTCTCCCTTCCCTTTCTTCTGTGTAACGGATCGTTCACTCAATCGGTCAATCTATGTGTTCATGAAACGTCGCTTAATTTTTTGCTGGCGCCGTCTTTGCCTGTCATACCGTGCCTTACGGCTCACCATCCTTTAAGCCAAAGAGCACTCGTCGCCTGACATCTGGCCTTAACCACAAACGATCCACTATGTGCTCCGTCTAGTTTGATCCCTAATCCTCGTCCGCTAAAACGCTATACAAAATATAGACTAAACGAGGGCAGACTGGAAGGACATCACTTTGCGCGGCTTTGAGATGACCTTGCGACGGTAACCCAGACCCATGAACAGGCAGAACTGGTGGAACGCGCACAATACCTGAATTTTAAATTTTCTCGGGCTCCGGGAAATATCCGTTGATATTAGCCATTAATAATTACTAATGATTTGAAGATGTTCCTAGATCGCATAAGAAGAGTATGAGAACAATTTCAAGTAAAACTATAGTTCTAAGAAATTACTCTTAAAGGCATGTGTGGCAGTAAGTGGATTCATACTTGACTGATCAAAATAATTATTATAATTTAAACTAAATGGGGCGACCTTTTTCTTTTTTAGGTTTAACATAGCACCATGGCGTCTTATTCACTAAATCACACAAGACCACCCCCTTATATTCTTCACCCTAGGGCCACTAGGCTGCTGGTTCTGGATTGTATATGTATATATAATGTTTGTGGGCCTTTCTACAAGAGGCTCGTACCCTGAAAAGCAGAGCGGGGCGTTCCTTAAGTGATAAGCTACCAACCTTAGCTTCGTAAGGTTCATGGCTTGTTGTTTGGACTACACCAGTCCCGTCTAGCAAGCAGCTACTTGACGTCAGCTATGAAGGCACATCATACGAACGGCGAGTTTCCTGTTTCTTTTCGTTGGACCGCCGGTTTCCGCTCAGCCAGACTCGTGTTCACGTCGTTTGACACGCGACAGACGAACCACCACCCCAGATAGAAGGTCTTCTGTCGGCGCTGCACTCCGCCGGCGCTAATGCGAAAATGCAGTGGCGGGACCAGCCCCACCAGGATAGGATCAGCAAATAATCCGACAGGCGGCTGGATAGTAGATTCTCGCTGGGTACGTTAGCGGCATTGACTCCGCTGGCATGAGCGCTGAAGACGCTTAGCATAGTAGCCTCTGTGGCTGACATCCACTCCGTTTGGATAGCGGAGATGGGTAATGATGAAGCCGAAAGCGGCCGGCGGAGAGGCTAGGCGGAACTTGGTAAAGGCCTTCTCTGTTCCAGGAAAAAGGATCCTGGAAAAGAGGATTGGTTTCCTTCCAGATGACCAATCTTACTGCTGGTCGATACTTCGTTTAGACCAAACAGATACCAACTGTCTGAGACAGCCAAGTCAAAGGGCTCGAGAATAGACACTTATTATAGAAGACGGTAGAAACTATTAGGTAGAACAACTGTCAATTGTGCAGCCTGTAGCGACACGAGGAAAGGGTCAACAGTTACTTTCTTCAAGAGGTTGCTTCCCGGGCTCAAATTAACCCAGAATAGGATTACTTGCTGAAAAGTTGAATTCGCAGTTTTTCACAGTACAGATCTTCACACTTCGACAATAGGGCCCCGTGTAATCGAGATGTTATTTATTGGGAAAGATTCGTACTTTGAACAAGGCTGCGGATAAGTGCACTATTGCGAAAATAAAGTGAAGGCCATTTACAAATAAGAACCAATTATGCCGACGCTTCTCAATTTCAGCACTTATATGCTTAAAAAAGATAAGAGGTAAAATTTGGAAAAACTAATAATATGGGGTATATAAGACTCGTGCCCTACTTTTTTTTAAAAAAAGCCGACCCTGAATTTAAACAATAGCAGCAGGAAAAGTGCATAAGGAGGAGCATTTAACGGATGTAAAAATTATAAAAAAAAGTATCTAAAAGCGATTTAGAATGTCCTAAAGTTACCGGAAATGGTCAAGCTATTTCAGTCCTTTATCTCCTAAGCTTCTAAAGCTTTAAAAATGTAAAGCTCCGTTCGTTACGATATGCCAATCAGTGCAGCCTATTTTAGAAATCGCAGAAATGTACGATTTGTCACCTGAAATAAATCCGCGCCAAATCAAGTGGTCATAATGATGTATGACTGAACAAGACAGAAAAACCTTAACTTATATATGTTGAATCTTTCAAAGCCTTCAATAGCGTTTCTCACTCATTTTGTATATAAAGTCTTTACTGGGTATGCACTAAGTATATATGTACTAAGCTGTGAGATTTTCAGATCAACAGCAAGGTATTAGCCTAACTACGTAATTGCTTAAAGACAAACAGTTTAGAGTTAAAAGAAATGACAAACTGTATGAATTTTTTAACTTTAAAGATGTAATCCGAAGTAACGTGATCACAAATAGTACATGGAATATTTCAAATTGTGTGGTGTCTATGATAATAAGAACTTTTCCAGTCTAACATGAGTGTGGTATCATAGTCGTGTTATGACAGTGACATGCTAAAATAGGTGCCAAAATGTACAGTTTTATTCTTGCGCCAACATGACTTTCTATGCTCCTAAACTTATGCCCTAGTATAAAACGCACAGACTCCCCACAACATAAACACTATTATGACTCCCTTTTTCAAAATTTTTGCTGCATTGGCTCAAGGGGCCAATGCAGCTTACAGTCTTCATTGTTTTGTTATTAGGCAAATCGACTTTTAGATTTCATACAAAGCCTAGTTAACTACTAAAATCGGCCGAAATTTGACGCCCATTTCTGAAAAAATACTGTAACACTCTAGACAGAGTTCGGTGCAAATTTATCCGTAAACTACTGCAAGCTATTTCGTTCACACGTATCTGGTAAATCTGGAGGTTGTTAAACGAGCGATCAGTTGTGCCTTTAGGCTACGGATTCAGCTTAGAGAACTCCGAATATGCACCATCTGTTTATTACTAATTATCTGGTGAACAAGATCTTAGACGCAGTTGCTTGCTTGCATCGAGGCTCATGACGTCAGAAGACTCCAATCTTTTAAGTTGGTGCCGTCATTAATTTGATAGCTTTAGAAACACTTAAATTTCTAATTCCGGGCGCTCGACGATTTATTGATATTAGAAATTTTAATATTCTTTCTCAACCCCTTGAAAATAAAAATATATGTTAAATATATTTTACCTTGTTTAACATATATGTTTGACATATATTTAACATATATATTTGTTTAGAGGTCTTCTATTGTACCGCCGGTTTCATTTTACTTGATACTGGGAATCCTTTGGGGCCAATTGAGCGGCAGAACCTTTCAAAGCTTGCATATAATCCCACAATCCTAGTAAAGAATTACGGTAAGAGCGGTAAAATAATTACGTAAAATGCCGGCCCAAAAATTTTTGAAATATAGAAAAATAAAGCAAAATTTAAAGAAATCTGCCGAATGTTTCATCCGGATCAACTAGATTCAATGCGCACATCCAGACTTAATTAAAGAGTTTCCACCTGCTTAATAGGAGTAAAGTAATTCATTGTTATTTGCATAAAAATAAAAACATCAATGTGAATCAAGATATCTAAAAGTTCAGCTATATGTTATTTTTCTCTCTACAAAGCGAGCTATTTGCGTCGGTTGTTCGACACGAGGAAACTCACCCAAAGTATAGACGTGAAGTATCTGTGAAAGAACAAGACCAGTTTCTGTTTTTCCTGCGGCAAGTTCATTAAGAAAAGGAAATGCTTTGAATTACACATGTGGAGTCGCCTTGGGCAGCATCGAAACAGCGAAAAGCTAAACGGGGTCTAGAGGGAATTAGATAGAGGGGCTGTAGGCGAACCAGTGATAACAAGTTTTAAATATTACCATGGAACAGACAGCCGCGTCTTACAAAAGCAAAGGCGATCGTATCAATACGATATGCGCTTAGGTGGTACAAAAGATATATGTATAATAATAAAAACATTTAAAATACGTCCAGTTTATTCCACCTCCTTCTGACATGGTAATACCATCTATACAATAGTGGATGAATGCAAAACAAACTATCCGTAAGGCACAACCTATCACCTGCACGATATGCAAACTTCTGGGATCGACGGACAATCACATGGCTGAGTGCTTTTCTGACTAACACGATATTACCCGTTACAATTAGATTGTCCTTTTGTTCGTAAACTAATTAGCCGTGTGTAATAGTCAAACGATTATACGTTACATGAACGTTATACGATATACTTACGAAGCATTAATATCTATTGCATCATTCTATTGAATAAACATGTAAATGGAATACAGTAAGTCGGTTTAATGTCTACAGTTGTGAATAGTTCGACATCTATTAATATAAAAAACAAATGTTAACGATCTAGCATTACGAGCCATAACGAGCAAACATTAGTAGTATTTGAGCAGCATTGCCATAGTTACTATTTATATAGTGCAAATACATCAAATGCGATAATGTTTGACTTGGTTTCGTTGACTAGAGCTAGGATACATTGAAGCCAAGGGAGGAACAACTATAATTCGATTAAGTGTAAAGATACGCAGCTTAGCACATCTTCTTCTTCAGCAAATCATCTTATTCTTCATAAAATGCACTATCGTTTACATTTTATGGCCACACAAGATACTTATGAGGGCAAAACAGTTTTATGTGTGATCTTTTATTCAAACATAACGCTAATATGCTTTTAACTGTAGTGAATCGGTCGTACTACTTCTGCTAGCTATTTCGGTTTCAGTTATATTTAATAAAAACGAGGTATAAATATATTAAGACTAGAGGGCCTGAACGACATTTGGAGAGGTTAATCCAGGACGATGGACAACGTCTTCACACGCTATTCAAATAGCTGTCAAATAGAAGGGCCGTCATAAACCTGACATAAATGGTCGGTTCCACCTTCTTTTTCCCTTTGAAGGACGGTTTCAGTGGCATGATGGCTAGCATGGCTTTCCTCATCTGCTAATATGATGCTTCGTGACGACAGACGTCGTTCTTTCACTGCATTACTAAAGCTGAGTATTTACCTGTGTGTGGCAGCCACGTCATCGAATTTTGTCAAAATTTGACAGGAGTAAAAGCGCTCGGCAAGCTGAGTTGAAAGCAGTTTAATGTTGTCCAATTTGTTTTAGGCATTCGCTAAACGTTGAAACTAAGGAACATTAACATTCTACTGAACGAAATTCGATTTGCAATGTTTCTTTTATTTGACTAACGTGTAACTCTACCGTATTTTGACGTTGAGCCAAGAACGCTCAGTAACGGGTGTGAAGGCAAATAAACTGGCACCCGCACCGAAGTAAACGTCTTGCCTCTGAAAGTACAAATTAAGCTTTACGAACCTAATATTTCGCTTCCAATAGCCTGGGCAAGTGTCACGAGGACGTGCTATTGATCCTCTTCGTCCTGGAAATTTCAGGCGCTATTGTCGTCAAGAAATTAAAATAACATTATACGTATTAGAATGCATCTGCACACTTTTACGTCGGCTATATCGGCGTGGTATTGTTAAGGTGTTTAATGAACGCTGCCCTGCGTTACACCGTAATTTGAAACGTCGAATAAATTTTACTTGATCAAGCTCAATGGCATTAACATGTGTTTTATAGTAAGGTCGCCCGACTACAAAGAAGTGTGTAAACTTGGGTAAGACATAAAAAACTTGGCATAATATTTTTATATTAACTGGACGTTTTATGATAATAGCAGGAAGTTCAATGTCTATTACGACACCGCGTACCCCAATTGAACAAACCATCTCGTCTCCATTGAATGTAAGTTGGCGCACATCTACAGAGCATATAGTGGTGTATTTAAGGACGGAGATGGGGACAGTACTTTATAGGAATTAGAGTTAATAAAGACAAAAATACATCCAAGTGTCCAAAACGGGAGCCTTGGGGCACCCTAGTTAAAAATTGTATAAGTTTTAACTAGGGTGCTTATTAAGGAAATTCATGAATGCGACGTGAAAAGACCCATTTGCTAGCTAGCTGATTATCCAGGATACTGAGCATCTGACAATGCTAGGCGATTTATTTGGTCCATCATTTCGTTTACCTACCATGTTATATCAAAGATATTATACCAGGACGCATACTATTTTAACAAAAGGCATGCAAAGGAATTTGGGTAACCTTTCAAGTTTCTAAAATTAAAGTTCTCGTACAGTTTGCGCTACAGAGGGGATAAGGTTAAGACAGCTATGAAGAATTCTGCAATAAAAAACTGTTTTAAGAATGAAGTTAACTGAAGGCAACGCAGTTCATAGCTGTGTTACAATCCTATCAACAATACAAATTTTAAAGAAAATCTATTCATAAAATTTTAACAAAGAGCAAATCATATGATTCATGCTTCAGAGGCAATGTACTTAATAGCGGCGCAAACTAAATATTAACGTAGAAGTTCTCAAGGTATATGAAAACCGGACAAATTACTCTCGGGTGCAGACAGTGTAAGCTGGCACTTCATTAGAGCACAAAAGCTATACCAGTAGAAGAATATCTAACGAAGATTGCGGTAGACAGTAAACGCGATGGAATAATAGACAGTAGGGCAATTGGACGCAGGCGTCTCCTTTACGACGACCTATCTTCAACGTGAAGGTCATGCTGGAAGATGATGCGATGTGTTCGGAGTTGATTGTGCATTGTCCTAAACCGTGCCATCTGCCTGCGTTGAAAGTAGAATAGAGCCGCCACATATCGCGAAAACTGAGATATGTCCCGTAGTTGCATATATTTATTAGAATTGCCGGACTGTATCTCGAGAACGGCCGGCTGACTTTTTGCTATGATTGCACTCACATTGTTAAATGCGAGCACAATATTGCGAGAAACAAATAATAATTGCAACAGTACAGCATTGTGTTGCGATCTTTAAAAGAGAATAAATTGATTCCTTAGTTTGCACTGAAAGTATTTTACAAGAATATATTACTTTTGTTTTTACTTAATAACCCATTTGATCCCATATTGCTGATATTTTTCAGCCTGTGTTCCCCTGGGCCCAATAAGTATACCTTGTAATTGACTCAAAAGAATACCGTATTCACAGGCTGATAGTTATGAACCAGTGAATACTTCCGGTTTACTAACCACAAATATAACCAAGAAATTCATGCAGGCGTGAAAACAGCAATACGATGGCCCAATAGGGTATATACGCGGCTTCAACAAGCACGGAGTGACCTGTCATGCCAATGGTCATTAAGATTCAGACCTAATCGTGTTTCGATGAGATACAAATAGGGGTCAAGTGTCCGAAGACGTAGATTATGACGTGTTTCCGCGTCCATCATAGTTACTTTTAGGATACAGGATATCGGCCCAGACTGGTGTATGCAAAGGGTAATAGTCGTCATTGTCAACAGTTGACAGCGCTGTTGATTTGCGGCTAGGAAAAATGTTTTTTCCTATCTGCGACTGTCATTTTTGGCTCGTGCCTGCCTCGAGGGTTCACATCGCCTTCAGTGGCGATCTATTTTGAGTGCAATAGTACAAACGATGGGTATCGAATGGCTTGCCGTTTCGAAAAAACGGAGGGCTTCCTTTGCCTCACCCCCTGGGTCTTTGTGTCTTACTCTGCTATTTTTTCTAAACTGTACTGCTCTACCATCATCTCTTACGAGCGATGACTGCACTTAGTAGCAAACGAGGTCAAGGCTTTCGTGCCGTGATGAAAAAGACAATCGATTCCCTGCTGAATGGAATGTTCCACAAGTATCTATATATATATTCGTCGGATCGCTCCTGCTGAGGCACACGCGCATACATATTAGTGGTTAGTTTTTTGGCTTTTGCTCCGATGATTACGCTGTCACATTACCACGCCCTTCTTGAATTGCTGGAATCACAAAAACTAGAGGAGTTTGAGCACAAGTGTTATGTGTACCACAAGTGTCACCATCTTAGGATAATCAACATTCATTACAAGTTGTTCGGGTCGTTTTGTATGTATAACGTTTCTGACTTGTGTATCAACTGGCATACTATAGATTTTTTCGCGTATTCATGGTCCGTCGAAAGTTCGGATATGTCCGATTTGTTGAAAATGAGCACTGAACACGAAGTGCGTGTACGAATTTTCAAAACTGATGGTGGAACCTGGCAATAAATACAACGTGATCAAATTAAAGCATTTAGAATAGTGCTGAATAAATTTCTTGTTTGGTAATCTATAAAGACAGTCCCCTGTCACACGCAGTAACCACATCACCGGCCAGGTATCAAGGTTCAGGTGTAGATTTTCTTTCAAAAGCTGCAAGGCCAGAATAGCATCCAAAAGGTGTAATATTTACTGCACTTCCATCATTTATTGTCGATTTAGCTAGCACCGTCGATCCAAAGGCGGTCTTTCTATTTTATATGTAGAGCGAGTTAGAATCCAACAAGGTTTGCCAAACCTTATTATATTCCGAAGCAAGGTGAGCGATAAAAAGACAAATTTCCACAAAATTACGTGATTAAGATTTTTCTGCGGTCCCTTTATTTGTTAAGCTGGCACATGTAGGTTTCGTTTGGAACATAATTGGTGTTCATTTGATTATTCTTAATAATAATTAAATGTAAACTATTGTGTAAATAAAAAAAATGTGTATGCAATAGTATGCAAGTGTGTATGCAAGTGAACAGTTTCATTAAAAGCGACACACTTCGCCATGTACGCGTTATATAAAGACAAATGTCAGTGAAATACCTTATACATTTGTGGTTGTGCTATTTTAAAACGTGGCTTGAAATATTTATAGCTTAAACCAGTTATATTCCCAACAAAGACTTGCATCTGCGGGCTTTTTTAAGAAAAATAAGAAACATCCAAACCTCAAGTTAAGCTCATAATTGTCTGTTTTTCCGTTATTATTTTGAGCACCTCTTGTTTAAAAAGACTATTCGCCACAGAAATATAAGAGCTTCTACGCTCTGCGAACAGAAAAGGCTGTATAGAGGAGATTTTTCTATGATGAACTCAGTTCATATCGCATTACACTGCCGACTTCCCATGTTAAATGAACGGCTTTGAGTACATGCTTTGATAGACGCTTCCTACCAAACTTCAAACTGAATTCCGCTAAAAGCCTCTTATTTCATTACAAATACTAAATAGAGTAGCGCGCATGGCCTGTCCCTGTCTGCTTATGCAGACCTCAAGAGGACGAAACGAATCCGATCTAGTACAGCTGATCGTATTAATTAGACGGACATCGTCCATTCCTAGCGACGCGACATTCACATATATTTATATCGCTATCGACGGTGCTATGTAAACGCAATCAACTTCGCTCAACGCGATGCAAACTTCAATTAGTCTTTACAGAAAACTATTATGCAATTTGCTAGTCAACGTAGAGATGGTTATAGCTAGATTACTTTAACTTTCATCTAATCCTCAAACTTCATCTGGAGGAGTAAGCAAGTCACGTAAATAGAGCGGCCCCATATATAAAATGTTTTGTAAATTGCGTCTGCTGTTCCCCGCCCACCCCGCGGTTGTTTGTACGGATAAACCGACCAAAGGCATGTGCAATTCATACAAAATCCATACAAATACATGCTATTCATACAAAGCGATGTATTCTATACGTGATGTCGAATCTCCAACCCAAAGAAGGCTAGTGTTAATGCACAGTCAGTAGACGACTCTACAGATGGAAGGAACCAACTGCACATTGCTATTTTCCACAACTATATTTAGCCCAAGCTGCAAGAGAAAAGCGTCTCTTAATTCATTATGTTCGGATCGCTGCCTCGTGCGGGCTATTGAGCCTACAAATATCGTATAATATCCTCACTTATACTACAAAGTCGGACTATCAAGTACTTGTTGACTTATTACAACGGCTTAGTCGATTACAACGGTACTTTGTCAAGCCTTTCCCAATAATCGAACCTCGGCGAGATTGTGCTGTGCACGCACGCACGCCGCTCTCGAAATCCTCCTTTAGCGGCGCAGTCTTCTAATCTGCTCGATGCACAAAGTATCCGGTTCTTCAAGGCTTAGTCCGAACTGTGTGAAGATCTCACTTAACTACCCCTTCTGCCGGTCGCTCTTGACCGAGCTACGTTTGCCGCTTTGGCCGACATTCATAACGCGCCACCTGACATATAGTCGGGCTAACGTTTTTACATGCTCGCTTATAAACTTGCCGGTGTCGGGTGGTAGTGTCTTCCAACAAAGCTGCCGCTGGAGCTGACGATCCGGACCCAAAATCAGTCGGCAAGATGCATTTTTTTTTCTGACAATTTCCTTCATGCCTTCTTCAAGTACTTTTCCAATGCCGCGATTCGATTGGCCCGACCAATTTTGATTGGAGCTAGTGTCAAAGGCGTCGCGATATTTTGAAGAAAGCAAGCCTTAAAAATAAAATATAAAGGTGTTCTAAGCGTGCATTCTGGGTCTTACTCTTACGAAATTTGATTGACATTGTAATGAGGAGCTCAATGGGCTGTAAGCTGCTGAGTGTTTACACAAAGTGGAAGAAATATAGGGCAAATATCCACCATAAGGGTTTCTAATCATAATCGAAGTTCTTTTTATGGGTAAGCCATGTTTTATAGTTTTCGCTAGCTGGGAGTGCAATCACATAGTGAGATCATACATACGTTGAGATCGATAAATACGAATCCAAAGATAGTGCATGTGGGTTCGGGTGTGTATGGTATTTTACGGGCGAGAAAACATCAATATGAATTAAATGTCGGCAGCAGTAACGCAACAGTTTCGCTTAGATGTAACCCTACCACTCTCCTGAGCACTCGCAACCATTATGCGATAGCTTCGCTACAGAAATCATAGGCAGAAATAGGGACCAGAATCGTTTTGCACGTCTACACCATTATATTTGTTGCTGTAAATCGACTAAACGCCGAAGAACATATAAAAGGATTTCAGATATTTCACAGGCATCAATTTTTTTTCATTCCATGTATTTTGAAAGAAGCAGACATTTCCCTTACAAACGAGCGAGCAATTATTAACATCGCCTGATTTGGAATTCGGTATTTGAATCGGAAACACGGTGAATAGAAATATAGAATCACTTCGCAAAACGTCGTGTACTCAAACTAATCTTCACAATTTATGGCCGTTTGACAGATCAGTTGGGTAGTCAGTGGATAGGTGTGTATGCGCTCGATAGGTGATAGCTATTTAAACGACACATGGGCAGAAATTTTATGTACATATATCGGACATATGGCAGCAATCATGCAATCACAATCAACATCGTTAGACACCACTTTACAAAAATTTTTCTAACGGATAACTTTAATATTAAGGTGTAACTATTTGGTCTATTATCGGCGTGTCATAGTTTTCTGATTATTAACAATAGCGACATAATCAGCCATTTTGACGTTTTAACGTTTTTTTAACGTTTTAGCGTTTTTGACGATGTAATTTGTATTTTTGTAATTTGAAATTATTGATGTAATTCGGCACTACCCGATGAAAGTTCACACCACTCGATATTATTTGACATCTTTTTATGAAAGAACATTGCACCGTGACATAGTGTGCTAATATGCCTAAACAATATATCCAGATATTGAATGGCTTACGTACTAGGATAAGTACTTGGTCAAGCACTATAGCCGGTTGGCGCCCTCTACTTGGCACATAGGCCCTGCCCTGAACTTCAACGAAAAGATCTACCGTGCATACATCAACAAAGGGGCCTATAAGGCACTGCGTCTTCATATGAAAAACCTAGGCCAGGCCGAGGCAGGTTAACGAAAAATGATTTAGAGTGATTGCGCGATCGCTCACTTTATGTAGGAAGCGCCGTAAAATTATTAAGCTCTTGGGATTATTAGATCCGCAGAAAGTCACGATGTCTACATGTCAGTTACATAGGTATCCATATGTTAGACATGCTAGGAGCTAGAGCTAGCTTAGTAACATGTTCTCGTGAGTTATTGGTGCAATGAAATCAACTAGCTAGAGCGTTTCGATGGTCTTATAGCATTTATTATAAGCTCTAAAAAAGCGACCATTTAAGCGTAAAGTCACCCACCAGTTTGTAAACGGTGGGCAAAGAGTTATAAAATTTGGGTTTGTAAAGTTCGCTTTGCATTTACCCATCTTATCACCCTCCCTTTCCGTTTAAATGTTTACAAAAGTGCAATTTGGAAACTATCTCCAGAAAATATTGAAATGTTACAGAAATCATGTAAAATTGGTATAGTTCAGAAATATTAAAAAGCTACACACAAATCGTTTGACACTGCAACATACAAATTTCCCTCCTATCCAAATTAGAAACAAAGTCGCTGTGCCGAAACTAAGCAAAACACACAAACTCGGTATTTCTTGTATGATGCATGTGTGTATGATGCCAATGAGTTTCAAAAATGATTCATTTATCATTTGCACACATTGTATTTACATAACTTTATCAAGCTATGAAGCGCGAAGATTTCAATTGGCCGAGTTACCACGCCTAGAGTAACTATAACCTCTCTACATTACGATGATATTACACTCGATTACAAGGTAACTGAGGGCAGTTAACTTCTAACTCGCCAACCGGCGCAAATTCTACCGAGTAAATCGTGTTTATTGCCGTATCATGCCTCCATACTTCGTCACGATGTGCTGTTCTCCTATCTGCTTCCCCTCCTTCTCCCTCTTTGTGCGAGCCTAGGTTCTCCGACCAACCTTCGCGCTATAACCCTATCTCACTATTTCTCTCAACTGGTCGCACAGCTGCTGTCGAGAGCGCCGACGCGTAACCGACGTGAGCGTGACAGTTATCCAATTTTAAAGTCAATACGCACTCGTCGTTCGTACTAGAGGCGTTTATAGTGGCGCTAGTTCGCCAACACCAAGAGCCTGGAAGCCGGTGGTCATTCGGCAACGTTGCGGGATGTCGTGAATCGTAGTCAGGGTCGTTGAAAAACGATGAAATAATGTACAAGAGCAGGGAGGCTGTGGCCAAGGGAAAAAGAGAAGTGCAGTTCCGACTCCCCTCTTTACTTGAAAGGATACTCTGCTCTTGACCTGAAAGGATGCCTTTGCCCACAATCCCGTTGAGAGTGGCGCCCCTGGGTCCGGTATAGCCGGTAACCGCAAGCGATAAAACCGAGCTGCGATATCAATGAACAGAGCTACCCATTGCCTAGACGAATACTTGGGAGGCACTGGCAGATAGTGGTGGACGAATCAAGGAGGTCAGAGCTAAATGCCAAGCGCTGTAGAAAGGGAGTCAAGCAGAGGGGTTTGGTGAACTGCAAATGCGAGTTAGCGCTGCGATGGATCTAGTATCGAGTTTTCGCAAAGGAGCCCCTCCCGTTCCGCCATGAGCTGCACTCACGAGAGGACGACAGGTAGATGGGGTGTTACTGTCGAGCTAGTTTCTGCTGCAGTTATACTGACTGACATGACGAAAAAGGCTTAGCTGAGGGATATTGGTGTGAGGTCGTCACTATAGTAATACCTATTGCGTGTACAACAAAGTTACTTCACAGGAGGATGCATGCGTCAATGTGATAGTTTGCCTACATACAAGGAACTGTCACTGCGAGTGTCGTTTTGCAAAAACAATGCACTTGTCTTAGGCTCATCGTAGTAAAAGCCTGCCCCTCGCAAAAACTTTGTGGTGCAAAACGAGGTTGTAGTAACTTGTGCTGTCCGCTTAAATTGATCGTCCATTTAGTGGCAGCATTATTGATGTGAAGGCCACGCCTGCATATAATGCGTCCCCACTACGTACCATGGCAGACAATACGGAAGCATCGCATGAGGTTGAAACCTATCATCCAGCAATCGAATCGTCGTGCAGAAGGCCAATGGCTCTCGGCTTGGCCGTTCGACCATGATAATGATTCATTCTCCTAGCTAGCTGTTAGGCTTCGCACGTATTTGCCAATCCGCTCTAGCTGTATCTCCTCTCTTGCTGGGATTGTATTTCGAAAAGTGCTGCCTGTTTCCCCCAGCAAACTCGTCCTTTTGAGTCAGTCAACCACCTCATCGTAGTTGCCCTCCATTGAGTGGCCTGGATCATTGGTTGCAAACCAGTACAGCGCCGAATTGATTCCGGCAACACCTTCATATACACATAGGCGCGGAGATCTAGAGAACCGGGAGGCCATTACATGACGTTGCATGACTTTGGTCCTTGCTCATTCGACATTTCAGGCACGGCCGCACAGATAACATGTTTCTACTGATTCTGGATAAGTAGGTTACATTACGTAGGTTAAGCAGCCGTCAACGACCTTCTTTATTGTTGAAACACGGCTTTTGCCTGCAGCTGATTACGGACTCCGACTCAGCTTTGAAACGTGTCTAAATTGAGCGATGAACTGAGGTTGTATACCCAACTTGATCGTGTTATCAGCCTTGCGACACAAAATCCCGCAATGGTTTTTTACACAAAGGACTTTGTTTGTTCTGCATACCATCTGCACATTCATTTCAGACTGAAAGAGGTTTTGTTCGCTTCTACCTTGTATCACCATTCAGCGTCTTTCATGTTGGACTTGGTTATCAGCTTCCTTGACGAGAGTTTGATGGAAGAAGCCTTTGATATGATTTTGGCCAATTGTAAACAGATTGTTTTTTGGGCCCGTAGAATTGAAAACAAACTCGTCTATTTCTGCTCAAAACGTATCGGCCCATAGCACCGAGATCACAGCTTATAAAATAAAAAAAAAACGTTTGAGGGAAAACTCTTAGACCATTGAAATCGCTGAGCAAGACTATTGAAACGCGGGCTAATTTTTAGCACCAAAATACGATTAATCAACAGGAACAGTACGCATAATACTGAAAATAATGTTCTTTATCCGCATAAGCTTGTAGAGCTGTTACTGACATTTATATCAGAAAAAAACTCATTTACCGGCTCTCGCGCAATGTGGACGCAGATATTTAAAAAATAAGATGTGCTCTTACATCAGGACTGAGGTTTCGTACATTATCAGTAACTTTTATCATACAAACGATATATCCAAGATACCATGTGGTATGTCACACAGCTAGTAACACATGACTCAGTTAAAATTGGAAACTTGTTCGTAGAACTGCAGTACAGGATTAGGCGTTCACTTCTTCACATGCGTAAATTTAGCTGGATCGACACAACGGCACTCTCACTTTCTATGTCCTTTGGTACAGTGTATGCTACCGTTTCACCTGGGTGCTACTAGAACCATATGGTGCCCTCAACCGTTGAGCTCACATGGTATGGATGCTACCTCCTGGCACGTCGCATGAACCACGTCGTATGTTTTATAAGTTATCGCGTGTTATAAGTACACAAGGGTTCTGCTCATATAGGTCGATGAGGGTTCACGTCTAAATTCCAATCGACCACTATCGAACAGTAGCCATCTGGGCATAAATGCGCGGTATCATTGACGCTTGAGTACCGCGACCATCGCGTAACCGAATGACTCCGGTTCTCCTGGATTGGTTTCTGTATGAAGACGGAATGTCGCTCAAAATGGAAAAGAAGGATATATGGCCAAACAGGAGACGAAAGGTGGAAAAACAACAGCCTACTAAAAGAAGGAAATGTAAATAATAAGGAACCAGCATGGGCGGCCCTTATGGCACCATGGTTGGGCGTAAAAACCCACCTTCCTTACGTTAAGGTCGCGTCGATTTCCGAAAACAACCGTTTCTATTGCTATATGACACAGAGTAGCGTTTGGCGCTCTTAGAGTAACCTTCATGAGACAAAATATGAGCTTCGAATTGCGACGTCTATGCCTCAGCAGTCTACTTTGCGTTCGCGCTTAACCATGTACCTACGACCGTCCAGCCTAATTTAGCTATAGTTTAAACATATCACCAAAAAATAGTAAATGAAGCTATTGAGCGGAATATTTGTCGATCGAGGCGATTCACCGAAGGGTCCATGCGCATCAACAGAATGCACTAAAGAAGTCAGAGCTGAATATTGGCATAAAGCAGATGAAATTGACGGAAGATGATCGAAGCAACGTATTTAAAATCGAAAAACATTTACGATAATAAATATACATGTTAAACAGTGCTACGAAGTATCCTTGAAGGCTGAGCTAGGTAGCACAGCTAGCTCGTTCAGATAATGCAGTTCCTTTTTGGATAGATGTGGATGATGACAAATATAGAAGGAATCAGTCAGGTTGGGCTGCACGCCTACAGAAATTAAGTAATGATCCTGACAACGTTATCAGTGGATGCTATACCGCACGCAATACAGTGCTACAAACACAAAATATGCATATTTTGTGGTGGCTTAAAAGGCGATGCTATGGAATGATTGTCATCGTTCCGTGTTACGAAGGTACACTACCCAGTTGTTCTTCTCGAAATATTTGCCAAAGAGCTCACTCTAGGAGGAAACAAATCTCAGTGTATGTACTAGAGCTAATAATCTTGCATTGCAAAACGTGTTAGCTGGAAAAAAGACATTTTAACGTTTCTTTGTAAGACTTGGCACGGCAACGCTATGCTATGGCAAACTGCAGCTGGCGAATGAAGCAGGAAATATGCAATCTAAGTGGAACTATGGATTGTGTAAATATAAATCGTTTTAGCAGTAACTGGATCAGTAGAACTTACGAGAAGTGAATACCTACGGCTCCCCTTGCTGTCAACGTTTTTGCCAGTGAAATTTAAAACCAATATCAACGATGGGCTAATATTTCTGAGCATGTAAAGGCAGCTAAGGCCAAAAAGTGATTTCATAACGACAAGGCATTTTTATAAAAACATTCTTTACAGGATTTACAAGCGGTTGGTGAGCAATGTTCTTTAGAATTCATCTAGTCAAATGCAAGATTATCTTTACACTTGGTGGCTCATCTTTTTCTCAGTTTGCAAACAGGATGGCCTGTGACCTTTATCGGATCACGTACCAACCCGACCGCACTGGCAACTGAAACGGCTTACCTTGGGACCAGAAGGTGTGCTTGTAAAATTAAAGAAGCACTCTTAGATTGGACGTTTCGTGGGGTGAATGCAAGCTAAGCGTCTTTGCCTGTGTTTCCTGTAGAGAATTTCGTCGTGTGCTCTTTCGTCCGAACTCAAGATGGATAAAACGTACCTCTTAATTTATTTTCATTTGCGTCTTCTCCAAATTCCCTTCATTATCCCACATTAACGTCGACTGTTGGATGGAAAGCGTACAGTGACTTTTAGTTTCAGTGAGCAGAAAGTAACCGTTCTCAGGTGTTATAAAATGTTTTGTCCGTTGGCTATACTGTTGTTATCATCCGACTCGCCCGGTTGTTCCCTTTGAACCAGCTAATTTCAGTTACCTTTGAATTTCTCCTTCTGTGTATTTGTCTAAATGCAAAAGCGATAGCAAATCGGAGATATCAGCACAATAACGGAATCGGAATCACGAAGAGTTCACGATAATTTACATATTCGGTTCTATGAGAAAAACTCTTTAAGGGTGGCACAATTGTGTTTTTGTTGGAATACTCTTCATTTTTCGCGATTTACTGAATTTCTCGTATGAACTTCATCGAAGTAATGAGTAACACGCCATTGTGAGAATAAAAGCATTTGACAACAATATCGCATCTATTATACGTGTGGCACTCAGTCATATGCTATTTAAGGCACGCTACGCTGCCACTTTAGGACCACCACATTGCTTTCTCGTAACGATGCACATGTTTGAAGTTACAGCAATAAAAATGCTATCATTGTTAAATGATTTCGGTCGATCCTCGTCATATAGTACTCTTGCTTTTTAATGGAGTCACTATATGTCAAGCAAAAAGTCTATTTAAGTAGAATTTCCATATTGTTAGTAAGCCATGCATGTGTGAACATTCTATTATGCGTAAATCAACCTATTTCCATCATTACGAGTTTCATTATTTATAAAATTTAATACTGTTACCTTGCACTAAGTAAAAACTCCAATATTATTTTAATAATACAACTAAAGATATTTACTGAGCTTATTTATACACAACGGCATTTATGAAACTACGTGGGTATGTTGTCTAAGTCAGTACCTTTTTAGTAAATTCTGTCTGTCATTCTCACACATAGTAATTTCTCATAATTTTCTTTACTACATTGTACCAAAATATATAGTTACACAGAAAAAAAATCTTTCCATTCATTTCGTTCATTCACTTCGGTCTCAGAAATACGGTTGGTTCGATGTTTAATTATTATTAATATTAGTGCTGTGCTATTTTTTGTAGCAAGATTATATAACATAATTATATAAGTTGTAATTCGAGCTCTTTTAGCCAAAGTATACTCTGGTGACACTTACTTTTTGTGCACAGACTCACACCTTACCCAGAAGTTGCGTTCACAGTTTCTTCAGATACCTGTGAAAACTAACTGGGCGGCGGGGTGGACACCTATGGAGTACCATTAGGCAGTTGTAAAAGTCGTTCTCGGCTCTTAATGAATCAATAGCCACTTTATATATATATATATATATAT
>MNPL01000458.1:0-10678 GCA_002081605.1 Tropilaelaps mercedesae
TATATATATATATATATATATATATATATATATAACATGAGAAGAAGATTGAAGAATACAAGCTTCCCAAACCGCGGAAATGGTGAAAACACCTTATTAACGGCGGCGAATTTCCAGTCTGCTGCCTTAGGGGTATTATGCGATAA
Organism: Tropilaelaps mercedesae; assembly: GCA_002081605.1. NCBI lineage: Eukaryota > Metazoa > Arthropoda > Arachnida > Mesostigmata > Laelapidae > Tropilaelaps > Tropilaelaps mercedesae. The sequence goes on from MNPL01000458.1 coordinate 147, forward strand.
TGCTCTTAATAAGCATTATCATTACTGCGACGAGCAGCAGTCGTACAAACATCAGTGGCGGCATCTGGATATTTCGATTCTATTCGATACTACGGTGCACGCCTCGTGTATTAGCACACCAACCGTTAGTAATGCCTCATCGCTATAGTCATAATGACAACAATAATAGTAGTGTATGATAACAATATAATTTCAATAATGTTCACTTCTGCATAAGAGGATTATTGGCAATTAAAATGCGCTGGTACGCAGACTATATGAAGGTATACATTTGAAAGTCATCTTGAATGGAATTTCAACGCGACACGGTTTGTTGTATTCATATTGATATCAATCAAAACGTTCCACTGGCCTCTCTACCCCCGTCGTGTAGCAAAACACATCGAATATACACGTATAGCATGTCCTGTCAACTGTGGAATATATATCGTATTGTATGAGATCGAATACAGTTCCTCAAATATCGATATTAGTAGTTCATATTTTTGCCTCGTTATCGCATGGAATATCTTGATAGCAATCTTTGTTATAATAATAATAACATGCCCTTTATTTATGTATATGTATTGTGCAACAAAGAGCAATCGGTAATAGAATGTATGGTGTATAGTTTAGGCCGAATAAAAGATTACACTGAATTATAAGTTGTACATTTGTTGAGAAGGGGCTATTGTTATTTGGCCACAATTATAAAAAGTTGAACCGGTGAATTAAAGGGCACCACAAAGCTTAAATGTTTGAGTTTGCAATTTTTCGAACATTTATTAGTAGTTTGTCCTATGGCTTTCGAAAGTAAGCTTTTAGGCCAAATTATATAATTTAGCAGTTGATCTCGATTTCTTTTAAATCGCAAAACTAATTCATGGCGCGTAATTAATGATGCGGTATGGAATGATGCAGCCGGTATATATCAATTTGAATTTTAATTGTATTAGGCAGATACAATTTAATTCCGTAATATGGGTTCTTTTTGTTACAAATCTGCCAAGCTGAGTTTTTTGAAAAAAGCAACCGATATATTATGTTTTTTAATTTTAGTAATTTTAGTAAGAATAAATCTTCTGGAATTTAGTCTTCTGGAACATCCTGTTTATAAAGTCTAGCAAAGTTATTCGTTAAATCAGAATTTTTTAAAAAAATGTCATTTTGAATATGTATTTATACACACGCGCATCTGAACAACGATTCATTTTTCCCTCCAACTAGAAACATAAAACCTTTACATTGTTCACCCGGCTTGCTGTCAGAAACCAGATCACGAACGGTAACGAAAATAAGAATTTTCAAAATAGTTACATTGACGGTCAAATAATCTCGTGCCTGGCCTGTTACCCTACGGCCTGTTATAGCTCAGGCACCATATAATACCCGTTAAAGGCGAGTCACGTCAATCGCAGTAGATATCTTCCGGAGTCATAGAAAATATGGTTCAGTAGCCACAATTGCCATGAAGAAGACGACATTCATCAATATATCGGCAGAACTTCCCCACAGCTTCCTGTCTCACAGCTCATATCAGCCTCGTTCACGACAAACAGGATTTCATTCGGAAACCATCCGTACACAATATAGCGAGCAGTCTTTTTTTTCGATCGTTAAAGTTGTTTTGGTGTTTTGATTTGAAATAACATCTTACAGAAGCGCAATGAAGTTCCCAGTAGATTGCTGTCACACACGCGTTAATATTTGTCACGGCTGTATTTTTCCTTACCATCTATTCAATTATGATCTTATAACGAGATCAATACAGCGTTGTTTCGACTCGAAATTTTGGAAGCGCTCTAACGAAATATGGAACGAAATGCATGATGTTTCGATATATGACGAAATGCATATGCCGTTTTTGTTGTCGGAAAAAATAAAAGTGCGCCTGCAGCTGATTTGAGAAATCTCAAATACATACAGTCAAGTATTTTGAGCTAATGAAAGTCCAAATAGATTCTTGCAACCTCTACATAGCTAGAACATTTTTAATTCGCTGTTCGAAGCAAAGTCCACAATCACGTCAATAGTTGTAATGTTTGGTTTTCGGGTGATTACTACTAGCTTTAAAAACGATTCTGCAAGTAAAATGAGCGCCTCGATTTTTATATAGTCTGCTGAAGGCGCTACGTTTAATAATCCGTAGCTTGACACCTACGCAATATCTTTTGTCAGTTTATTCAATCTTCTGCAAACGAGTGGTATGTATTCCAAAATCGGCTTAATAGAATCGACTACCTATGGACCTAAATGAGATGGGAGCGTACATGCATTCATTGGAATTAGTTTTTAATTTACTTAATCCTCTTTTGTAGATTCCGCTTTTTTATTTACTACGCCAACAAACATCCGCGGTACGCTATTTGTCATAGTTACTATTAAGCTTATTGTCCGAATCGGTACCTGCGGCTGCACTATTTCTTCACGATACTCTTAATTCAAGGCGCGTGCAATTTAACATGATGTGTTAACTATTTTTCAGTATATGTTGGCGCTCTGAAATGTATGGAGCTCTACAATAAATGATCGTAGGCTCTGTTTATCTGTTGGCTTTGAAGCATCTTCGTCTGAATGAATCTAGTCCATGTTTTAGTAGGTTTCTCTCTCCATGAGGACGCCTGTTGTTGAACGCCAAAGGTCGTTGTAAAGGTCCGCTCCACCGAAAGATGACGATAGCCTGAGGAGAATGCAGACAGCCTGCGGGAAGTCGTTTGGAGTGCACGTAATGTAAAGAGAGATGCCAAGGTTAGTGTGAGTCTCCCTTGAATAATTTTAGGCTACCGTAGAGCCTTCGGCACACACATGTGCAGCTACGACTAAAAAAACAGTACTAGGGTAATCTTGTTAGTAATTACTAGGGATGAAACTCTTGTCCCGTGAGTTTTAAGGCGGTACTCGAAAGGTAAAGGTAGCGATACAATGCTGGCCCTTACATACCGATTTAATCACCGGTGAAAAAAGGGATGAATGAGTTTTGGATAAGCTTGTTCAGAGAAAGGCTTCCTGAACGTTAATCATCGTGATAGAGGTGCATGTGAATATTGGCGGTAAAAGCTATTGCGTTGAGGATTGGAGATCTGTCGTTACTTGACCGTCAGAAGTGTTTTGAGCGAGGTGTAGCAATTTCTACTTTCCTATGCTCGTGCTGATGTAGGGCAGTCAACATGACTCTGCCTACCACAGTGAACAACCCACTGAATGAACATGCCCACATCTAATACGAGTGACCATGTAAGCGGAAAAACAGAGGAATAAGCTTTAAGGCAGTATGAACTTTTTATGTAGGAAGTATCCACACTTCAAAGCCATAAGAAGAGAGCTATAGATAGATACAGTGAAGCAAAGTTTATAATATTGGCAGGCATGTCTAATCTCGTGCAAAGCCGCTCATATAAAACGTTTATCAGCTCTGTTTCCCGAATTTTATATACGAAACAGGCTACTAAAACCTCTTAATGGTATGCTCGAATACATGCACATGTTTACATTTTATGTAACCTCTTTAAAATATACAAATATATAATCGTAATGTACTTATAGTAGGAAAATATATCTAAATATCTATTAAATTCAACAAGCATCATTTGAATAAAAACGCATTTGCTTGTGATTACTACTCGTATATGGTCTTTTTCTTCGAGAACAAAACCGAGGAATCGGCCTCCAACTAGATAAACAGCCTATGCTCAAAATACAGCATAAACACTTAAGCGCATTCCTCCCACTAATTGGTGTTGTCAGTTAACAATCGGAAAATTAAGAAAAAAATCTTTGAGACAGTAGACCTGATGACCCAAATGGAAAACGTAGGCTCGAAAATGAATACCTATATCTAGTATACAGCATCACACACTGCGTGATATGTACAGTACTTATTTTTTTTTTATCAAGATCAGTCAAATTCGTTAGCATATGGGCACATTTGCTAACTGTATTCTTGTTTTGTCTGTTTTTCAGGTAAAAAAAAGTTCGCTTCAAACGCCAACTGCTTACCAGTTCTCAGTTATCCATAATCTAAGGCTACCAAATAGTCTATATTGACTAGAGGAGCTTGTGCATCTACACATCTTAATACTAAAATACTTCATGCTAAAATAATACTAAATTTCGCAGAGGTAACAGAGTGAAATGTAGATCGATTATGTTTACGATACTCACTATTAGTAATATTTGGGACGTTCTGTTATTAAGCATCGTCACGCTTGTATGTTCATGTGCATGTTTAATTATATACTGCATTAGTTGAAAGGTGTTCTCAAAATTATGCCATCGTTAATCGGTTTGGCTGGCTTAAGAACTAAACAGCGTTTTTCACCCCTGTGAGGAGCGGCGTTACATGAACATGTCTCAAGAGTATGGGCTCCAAGTCTAAACCGCAGTTTACAAATTGTGCCGTCCTATTCGGGTCATAGTGCGTTGTTTGTTATTGGTTTCTCCGGAATTATCCCCATAATTGTCTTTGCCGTATTCTTTTATAACTGTTAGTAAAAAGGGAACATTTCCAATGCCTTTCTCTAGAACTATTCGCTTGTTTTCTAATCACGGAACCGGAGAAATAAATGAGCTTTTAGTGCAACACTATATGGTATCTCATGCTATACAGTCAGTATAATCAATATTCTAGTTTTTTTTGCTAATTACAAATATTTCCAGTATTGCTCAAATCGCCCTCTCAACCCTTGTCTAGTTTTTCCTTTTTGTTTCTTATTGCATCCAAATCTCAAGAATTAATTTTCAGTCTTTGTCCACAAGTTTCGGTCGCTTGTTGAGTGATTAGTCATTGTCAATGTGATAGTTGTCTACGCCTTTCAAAGTATGCTACACAACTGTTAAAAAAATGTTCAGGTTGGTGAAGTAGTCGATGACGTGGTCACAGTTATTTGATTACGTATTATATCACGTTGCACTACATTTGGATCGATACGATGTAACGTTTGCAGTGTGTAAAATTATCTACTAAGTGTATTATTACGATGTTTTAACAACACCTAATATTGCAACCCATGCACCCATTAGAGGTGACAGTTGTAACATAATTTATGTATCCCGAATGATCAAAAATCTTATAATTTCCAAACATTCATGTCGTCATTTTTTTTATTTAGTAGAAGCATTCATTTTCTAGACTTTACAGATTTATTTCACACTATTATTCGTAGTGCACTTCAGTAGCTGCCAGTCATATGTCATATGCATTGTTAAATAGAAGATGTACGAAATAGAAAATGTACGCTTTGTATATATAAGTCAAACGCAGATACGGTAAAAGATACGAGAGAAGTAAACGGCTACACGCAACAACTCCTTTTTTTACCAATTGTTTATATATTGACACTTTTTCTAAGGCATTGTAAAAAATGCAAATTTAACAGCCAAACTCCTTTTGAAAAGAGAAGTCAATGTTCTGCAGTAAGGTCTGGCAAACTTTCTTTTGTCCTTCGCCTTTAGAGGTACCAAAAAGATGGTCCTTCCTTCCTTTGGTGAATTCCTCGAAATCGATTGAGCCAAGTCGGAGCAATAATAGAATACTGCGATGTGCATTTTTCATTTTTGTAGTTAAAGTCCTGCGTGTATATATATATATATATATATATATATATATATATGCTGCATGCACGGATCCTCGGGAAAATATATTTTTTGTTGCTCACGCGATGTGAAAATAGCAGTGTTTGTGTGTGCGACTATTGTTCAAATTAAACAATGAAATTATACTTGGCTTTTCTTTCTTCTTTCGTGACACTCTTATATGCAGAACAAACTTAGACTATGACCGTACTACTTTAGAAAAACAGTTGCGTATGGCCATGCCCGTTTTGGAAATATGCTCTTAAACTACGCTTGCCGGTAGAACACGCACTTCTTGTCGTAATACTGCCGAGATCTTTAGCATTCCTTCATAGAGATTTATTACAAGTCCTAGAAGAATAAGTTCAGCGTCTCGATAAGACTTCAGCGCAGCATCTCTTTATTATTGGCGTCACTAACGCTCACGTATGTTACGGCTGTCCAAGGAGGTGTGGTCTCTCCATTCTTCCAGAAAGACGTTATAATGTCAGCGATAGTGAGAGTTAACGTATTATCAGATAGATGGACCTCAGTTATCTTTTGAGCCGATACACTTTTGATCTTTTTGACAGCGTTGTCGACAGAGATTTCAGGATCCTGATATGCAGTAAAAAACAATGTTATCCTATCACTATATTCTTCTTTTGTAATTTCCCATTCAGATCTGGTATGGCACTCATTACCTAAGAGCTAAGAAACTAAGAACCTGTGAGTCCTTACAAATCTAAGGCGGTAATTATTTTTACTACCACATAGGAATACGGTAATTGTATTACATTTTGCCTAGCACACCAGTACGAAAAACCGCCAATAAGTTCCATATATATTTCTCAAAATTATGAGAAGTTTAGCGAGTTATGAAACTCAGAACACAATAGATATATATATGATCAAAGCTGTTAAATGAGCAGGTAAACGCGTCATTCGTTATGTCACCCAGTAATGCTACATATGACACGCGTGCATCATATCTTATCACATTGATACAGACTGACAAACTTGAGACAGACATGTGTTGCGTATTCATATGGTTAGGGCCGTCGCGTTACTATTTATGGGAGTTCGTGGTTTGCGGTAGGACGACGCGAAGGGCAACTAGGCCGCCTTCGTTTGCCATCTTTAACGACTATTTAACGAATGTGGGTCGCATTGCGGTGACAAAGACACTACTTGATGCTGATTGATACTGACTTAGCAAGCAATCTTCGTGAATGCCGCTACTGGGAGCAACTGTCGACGAGTACGTCGTAATACTTGTCGTAATCGATCACCCATTGAGTTGTCATGAAGTCGACCGGGGTTGCGCGAGCATTTGACGACACCTCGATCAAGCAGAAGAAATATAACCTTAGAACGTTTGTAACGTAACAGAAAAAAGTAGAGGGAAGCATATATGCATTGAGGAGGCAAAGAAAGAGTAGTTGGACGTTGGCCATGACGTCGAATCACCAGAAAAATTATTCACAAAGAATGAGAGGAGAAACTCGATAGGTTGCATAGTGACAACTTGTATTCTGAAACAAGAGTGACAACGTCAACAAGAATGGTGATCCTGATGATAAAGTTCGATGGTAATAACGTCATGTACGTCTGTTTCTGCTGTTGTGCTTGTGTCTTCAGTGAGCCGTCCTCCGCCAGTCCGCATTATTACCCACATGTGTATGTATTTAAATTGACTCTATTGAATTCCGCATTTGATCCCCTTTTTATCGCTTGTCAGAACTCAATCAGTGGTGTTGGGTAAGTGGAATCACACGGTTAGGTAAATCGTGGCAGAGAGCTGAATAAGAATGGAAGCCACGATGACGATGCTGTTTATATTGTTTCTATTTGGTGCCTGGATTAAGTGAATGAAATGGAAATGGAAGAACTAGACTGAACGGATCTTCTGCTTGGTCAAACCTCAAGGCATAATCCCACCCATACATAGACACTGCTAGAGACGTCACCACAATTCGAGAAAATACTGTGAAAATGTTTCTCAATTTCGTTTGGAATTTGTAGGGTTTCTTACGAATGCCACGGTTCTGACAAAAACTCGGGGGGAAATGTGAACTGAAATAGGTGAAACGAGATCCACAAAGCAAGGTGAGGGCTGCCTAGATAGACGATAGAGAAAAAAGAGCATACAGGGTAAAGAGTCAATGCATTGAGCCAGGCGTCAATGTGAATACAGACGTGTAGCAAAAAGGAAAATGATATTATTTTTGATGCAAAGTAAGGAATGTATGTGTTTGTGATTGTGTAACGCTTATTTGTGGTCGATGTGTTATTACGACGGCCAAGGCTGTTCAGTAGAATCGACGATCATGATGGTAGCTTTGAATGTAAAAATAAAACGTTATTCCTGGTTCTATAAAATATGTAATGTATGGTACCCTCGTCAATTTTGTGTCATACCTAGACAGTGAAATGTTGCTACTCGTGATGACAAAGAACCAGATATTAAGTCAGTAGCGTATTGTCTTATCGTCTAATTATTCATCAAAACGTGGCCAATATAGATTATACAAAGCTACGATATGGCTTAAAAATTGTGTATAGATTGTAGCTCGCCTATATAATTTATAATTAAATATCGACTGTGAGCTACACGGCTGTAACGTGCTAATCAAATTTGTTGATTTTATATCTAAGTGGTAGCGTGTATGTATTTATGTTAAATCGTAAACTTGAATGGGCTTTATGTCAAAATTAGAAGAGAAGTTACTTGAAGGCCAACTCTTTTCAGCACTTTTAATGAATCCCAACGCACACCCAACGCACTAAGTAATAGCGTGTTTACTATTCGGGAAAACTATAAGCACAATAATCCAATGTTTTTAATTCTATTGACACACGGACTTTTATAACCACTTATGACGGGCGCTTATATTCACACGCTCGTACAGAACTTGACCTGTTCACACATCAGCGAATAAAATGCGTCATCAGCTGTTTCATAACTATATGTACTGCTATAAGCACTGTCATTATTATAATGATGATATAGTGGAACAGAATGGACTCGATGATACTCGCACTTTCATATACACGAATGATTCTACGTTTTTTATGCAAATTATGTGATATCGATGAATATACCGGTTCGTTTGCTTCGATCACCCAAACATTTCCTTTAATGACAGGTGTAGGTGCAGATCATTGCTGTAGTATGTAAATAGAATAGACATATTTCGGGTCTAGGTGTAAAATACGGGACTGTTTGCTTCCACTAAGGTGTACCTCTGTCTTGACCATTCGCTCGGAGAATGTTTGTTTGGCATGTTTTTGACGAGCTAAAGGTACAGTTATTAGTAGTAGTATGGCGGCATAGCAGTAGCAACACATCATTATCACGGTTTTGATTAAATTGTTTTTCGATCTTGAGCCACATTTTGCATTTTCGCCACCCTCACCCGAAATTAAAAAAAATATAATAATAAGAATAAATAAGTGATAAAAAAAAGTTGCGATATGCGGCAATTTATTGTAAGTGATGCGAGATAATTGTAACAGGCGTTTTGCTCATTTTATTCGGGTTTTGAGAACATATGTTGTATGGCTAATATTCTGTGAAAACACCATACGAATATACCCTTTTTTTATCATCGTGCCCATTGGTGATAGGTGATATTGTTGTAGTTTGCAGCCACGTATGTGGAGCCGGACCGCCAGCGAGAAATGATGACAGCGTGTTCAACATTCAACCGCAATGAGCGCCTTAAAATGACTCTTCTAGTACTCCAGAACGCTGCTGTGATCGCTGTTTTGTTGCCACAACCTTTGATAAAACGTTTGTCCATGTAGGCACGCGTGTGTATGTATAGAGTCGTCCCGTGTCTGTCGCTTGCCGTGACGAACGTTTGCTTCTGTGGTTCTCGCTTGGTTGACTGTAGAGGAGGGGGCCACCATCAACAGTGCTAAATAGAAAAAGAGAGAAAGCGAAGAACGTGGGGATGATGCTAGAAGCTGTCCGACAAAGTTGACCAAGAGGAAGATACAAAGCACGGGGAAGCTGGTTAGATGCATCCAACAGACTCCTTGATGCATGACATCTGGCATTGTCATTGTTGTTGCAGCTGCTGTCGCTGTCGCCACCTAGGCAGGTGACTCGTTCGTCAGAGTGGCGTTCATAAAGTACTGTTGCTTTTGCGACCGCTTAAGAGCCTGAATGATCACCGAAGATTTTTGCTTCAAGTTGGTATTATGACTAACATAATTTCTGGGTTAACATAATTGTTTTTTATCCATTGCCCTACGGTATGTCGTTAAAGATCACTGCTGGATCGGAAGGTGTGTTAACACTACATGGCACTGAAGTTACATAATTACATATGGCTTCCCAAAGTTGCGCACGATTATACTGATAGTCGCAACTTTCTACTAGCTGACAAATCCCCATAGCATCATAGAATGTAGAAGCCATGAGGCTACTCCGGAAGTGAACTTCGCATGTACATTTGTGTGGACATTTGTGGGACGTTCGTAGTATTCGGTACCTCTAAGACTCACTTTGGCTGGCTAATAAAAACGATAATTCGTTGTGCTGATAACGGCCATAAAAAATGCCATCAGAGAGCTCAGGCGGGTGACGACTTGATTCTTCCTTGTTTCATATCTAGAGGCTGGAGAACTTAAACATTCTCGCGGTACGTCGTCAGGAATTAGCAGTTCATGCGCATTTCATGAGTATAAATAATTTAATAAATCTAGTCCGACGTATTCTAGTATCTGGTATGCTATCTGCAATCTTATTCGGTTATCTATACCCACACCAATGATAGTATTACCCATTAGAGAAATAACAAAGCACCCCTGCTACCCTATAAGAAAAAAACAGTCATTTCTTTGATCACCCTGATCAGACTTACAGCAGGTCACGTCGAAAATAAGTTAGACATTCCGTTTGGCGAATAGAGATTTTGGGCTTTTGTATTCGCTAAGAATCTTAAGATCTCTCTCTTTCTCCCTAATATATATATATATATATATATATATAT
>MNPL01000461.1:0-15772 GCA_002081605.1 Tropilaelaps mercedesae
ATATATATATATATATATATATATATATATATGTATATGAATTGAAATATAAGAAGTCGTCAATACTTAAACTCATACAATATTAAATGGAATGTAACAGGGGACCCAAATATGGTCGCCCAGCAAGCAAGCCATCCGGCCCGCGGGCTTCCACTTGATGCCAATGAAATTTGCTGGTGTGAAAGCTCTAAGCGATGCACCTGTGATACAATAAAAAGCGAAAATAAAATCGACAGTGCCCGTAGCGTGCGGCGTGCTAACGAAGATGTGAAACAAGCTAAACGTACGACAGCATCATCTGGCCGCGGTGGTGGATATAACGGTTTTGAACGTTTTTGTGGACCCAAGGTGAGTTTGTCATGGAAGTATCGATTCTTTAAGGACTAGTCTTGGTTCGAATTTTTAACATATTACGGCCGATACATTTTGGAGTACTGTTACATAAATGCGGAAATAGTGCTTAGGAAAAAGATATACACCACACTTGGTACTTGCCTTCTTCTCGCTGAAGTGAACCTATTGAGATGAACTAGACGTTCGTGTGTGGTTAATGTGATAATTTGACGACAAAATCCAAATGCCAATTTTTTCCGCACCATTCGAAAAAAATAACTTTTTAACACTGTACGCGTTTTCGTTTCCGTTTTTCCAGAAAGATTGGTTAGCTCTAAGTAATAGCATTATTTTCGCTTAACGAATCGAACCTACCTGGAAGATTGCAAATAACCAAAACTATTCGTGCTTCACCCTTGACCGCTCGCATGGTCAAAAGAGGTTATTTAGACGAGTGTCGTGACCTTGATACTTACTGGGTTCTAGCGAGGTGAAAGTGTAATATGAGGTTACGCCGCTAAATCGGAGGCACCTTATATACGCCTACGTCATGTCCCTTACATCTAAGATAGAGAACCGGCGCAGTTACACACAAAATGCAAAAGCACTCAAACGGAGCGAACACGGACAGCTCAACGAAGGCCTGTGGGTTGTTATGCGCGCTTCTGTATTTTTGTTACTTCTCCAGTTCGCTCGTGCGTCCTTTCATGACCAACGAATACCAGTTTGTCAAGCAGCGCCAACAGAACATTTCCCGACTAGACTAGGCCAAGGAAACTGCCGCAAAGCAAGGCACGTGGGGCGAATATATTTTCTGTTCTTAAGTTTGCTTTTATATCATTGCACTTCGCACTTTCACTTGTTACACAATAGCGCAACATTAATAGTGCAATATCACTTGCGTCACAACGAGCACATGAATGTCGTTACTCAATACATGTTTAGTGCAAACGAATTCGCTCATGTTCACTACAGCTAGTGTTCGTTTTCTAGTAAGACTAAAATCATGCACAACAGTCTGATGGATTGTCCAGACCTAGTCTGGACTTTTTGCAGTAATGCACACCAAACAGCAGCGATCCGTACTTATACAGTCCCACTTATTATACAGCGTGTGTTCTATTAATAAAACGGGTACTACATCTCAGTATTACTGGTAGGCGTGTGCGTGAATATAGTTCACTCTGGTCAAAGTGCTACTCGTTGGCGTTTCCTCAGAATCAGGCCTCTACTGCACCCTCACGTAGAAAAAACGTAGAATACCTAATTCTGTGGAAAGTTCGAAATTTTCACTAGTCGACGTGTGCTTAATTGCACGCATAACATTGCGTAATGAAGACACAAGCTTTTATAAAGTTTTTTATCGGGACTTCTTCGAAAAATTTTGTCAACTAGACATATTAGCTAGCTAAATATATTCGACTTATTTTGATTGCTTATTGATCACAGCTGTTTCCGATATTCCTAACAATAGTGGTGGGCCCAACATAAAATGGCACAGCCGAAAGTAGAAGAGTAGATGACATTTGAATAGCATCCGTATTGTCACGATACAGATACTCGTATCCCATAATCATGAATATTGTCGACATTCGCAATTGATTTGGCAACTATCGATGGCTTACCAGCGATGGCGAGGTGTAGGTGCGAGGTTAATAGGAGACGCTCGCCGAAGATGATATTTAATGGTGCTTGTTAATGCTAAACGGGTGCTCTTATGCCTACCCTATCAGCGACAACAACAAGATCGACCTTTGAATCGACATCAATGTTGTAGGAAAATAACTCATTTAATACCGTCAAATTAAAGGCTTAAATTGTCAACCTTAACCAGTACATATTGCGCAGAGATATAACACTAATTATTATATTGTGTGAAACGTGTGTAGAACTGTTATGAATATAATGCGCAAATAAAGTGGAACCAAATCCAGCACTCTCTTTAGCTACGAAGGACTTAGTAAGTCTCCATCCATAACATTGTACATATACTTAAAACAACAGCTGACGTAACAGCTGTTTCGTTGAAACTGTCCGTAACTTGACTAGCACTAAAAAACTATCTCTTAACAGTTTATAGGTATACTCTAATTTTTGGTACTAAGCAGGTTGAAATAGTGTCATATAATATTTATTTTGCCACGGTTACTACTCACGTAGTATATTTTATGGTCCTCTGTTTTTGTGTCCTTCGTCCTACAATGCTTCATCCCATAGGGTTGCGTCAATGTGTTGAAGGTGGTTGGACTGGGAGGCATGCTTGTAGCCTTCACAGTGGTTGCTGTCGTCGTTTTGCTGCATCGTCCCAACCCAAGAGGTCCACAGAAAGATGCGTCGCTGAAACGTGATAGCCCAGCTACACCAGACATACCTTCTGTCTATGATCCCGAATCCTCTGGAGCCTTCGAAGGTCCCGATGTAAAACTTTTAGCCGTACGTATCATAATCGAACTTGTGTGCAAATATTTTGAACATCCTCGTTTTAATTTGTATACAGGGTCAATAAAGTCGTTAAAGTCCCCTACTCTCTCAGCATTAGCCTGCAACGTTTGTGAAGCAAATAATGAAACATAGTGTTTGGATACCGATGGAAGTAACTAAGGAAAACGTGCTGCACGAGAAGCTATGATCAAGTAAGATGTTTAATATTTTAGACAACATTTCGTATTGTTTAGGATATTTCAAATGTGTATTTTTAGGGCTAGCCATCATATCTTTAAGGCTGATTACTTACCAACATTTAACGTCCACGGTAACGCTTTTTGTATCGCCTCGTAAGACGTAACGCTTCATTATGCCACCGAGCTCGATTATCCGAGGCTGGCCATCAGGAAATATTTAACTGATGGTTACTAACGCGTTGATCACTTATAATCGATTAAAGCTGGCCGATGCTTAAGGTATTTACTTCGCGTGATTTCCTTAAAGTTTTTTCAATACAAAGGAAATACGTAATTCCTACGTATTTCCACGTCTAGGGGACAATTACTAAAATGCATTGCGTGATTAGCATCGATAATTCTATAATGTGTACTTCCATTGTATGTTTATTACCGTAGCATCAATGTATATGGACCGAGACCTATGTAAGTGCTGCTACGGGGCATACGGATGAATCGCTTTCTTCAGCAACATGCCGTCCCTGTCAAAATTATGTTTCTTCATACGAGTAGCGTTAGGTCATAATGTTATCAATAGTACGTATATAATAGATCGTCTGCCAAGGTTGCCTACCACCTTGCCGAATAATAATTACTACATATGCTGTTAACGCCGGTCTTAGGAAAGTAATATGAAGTGCGATATGTTTATATTTGACCGGATATCCATATGTGTTACGTGATATTAACCGATCAACAAAAAAATTCTACACACTATATCCTTCTTTTGATTAAACTCACAGATAATTAGAAACATATTGCGAAGTACACTCCGTACTCACTTGATTACAACTCAAGATTTATCAATACGCTCAAATAATATAGTGAATTAAGAATAAAGGGCTGTTATAAAAGCTAAACCTATCGTTCAGATCGAGTTAACGGCTCCTTCCTGTTTTCTTTTCTGGTAATATCGGTGGCTTTTCTTAAAAATTATTTCTATATTTCTATTATGGAAGGCAGCGCGAATGGCAGCTGCGCGAACGCTTTCAATGCAATGGCTCTAGGCGTAGACAGCAAAGCAGAATCCCATGTGAAATTAATTATGGGGGCGCAATAATTCATCTTTAATGCTGTTTGTTTGAATAACCCCAAAAAACGCCGTTTGAACGCATTTAAAAGGTATGGTAGTTTTAAAGGTATAGCGATTCTAAAACCCGCCACCTTTTTTGAATCAACCTATTATATAGATATATAAAATTTTCCGTTTAGATATGACTCACGTCATATAAATATTTAGATATGACTATCATCGTACCTATATATACACACATATATATAGACGCGCTTAACACAAATGTTCATCGAAGTCTGTATCTAGCAAGGCATCGACTTACATAACGAGAAACGAGTAAAAGCTTCAAAGCGAGTCCGGAATATCTATCACTGATAGGCGATTTTGGACTGCATTGCTTACAGCATACTGTTATGTACGAGAAAACGGATGTGTGTAAATAATTTAACATCCGTTAAACTAAAGCATTAGTTTGGCACCTTAGGTGCTCGTTGGGGTTTTAATTTGTATGGTATCGTCACATTAGTTCCCCCTTATACAGAATCTTCACAGAAAATAGTTTTTCTAGCATAGACGGACTGATAAACAAATAGCGGAAATCAAATTTCTAAAAGTATGATTATATAAAGTATTTGAGGTTCATTTAGTTTTATTACGCAAGGGTAGTTTATATTGCATGAAGAGATGAAGCGTTCTCCCTTTAACCTACGTAATAGATCTGTCTATAAGCTGCACTATGACATTCGTTAAACTAAGCTATGTAACCCTACTAAATTCGACTGCGCAAAGTCTCAGATGCTGCATGGGAATGATAATTTGAGTTCCGACATTTGTTTATACCTTTAAGAGGGTGCAAATTGGATGATATAGATGTGCTGCTACAACGCTTGTCCGTGAATTGTTAAGCCTTTACATACAAAACGCCATCTCTAGTCATTGCTGGAGAAAACAAATAATAAAAATACTTAGTCTGGTCATTCACAAGCTTTTGACCAGGAAATGAGTCAGGATATATATTGCAGGAAGCAACCTACTGCTATAATCACCACATCTGTAAAGGTCTCCTATCCAGCTGAGAAATCGGTTAATGGCAAGAGATAACGTAGACTATATTGTAAATTCCGCGCTTTTGTGCGGAAATTCATGAGGTCATGCTACGTGAGCCTAATGCTAACGTAAAATGCTTCCCAACTATACAGATGACCCGGGCGAACGTAATAGCTCGCACACTAATCAGAGCCTCTGGCTTGCGTTAACATTGGCCAATTAAGGTGAAAAACAGAGCACATCTAACTAATAATTTAGTATCGTCTCTTCTGTCATTGCATTCCTTTTTTTCTATACGTTTGTGGGAGGTCCGAATATGCCTCTGCGGCGTCATGGCAATTTTTTAGCTCCAAGTGGCGCGCATCTAAGCTCCGACTTTGACATCGTAACATGCATGTTGGTGAAGAAGTTACAGCAAATACTTGAAAGAGACAAGGACTTTGAAGCAATAAGGGCTCTCAATACTGTTTGTGTGAACAGCGTCAGAAATTGTCATGTCGAAACAAGAAATCGATATAAAAAGTAATTTGATTGTCGCCATGACCACGCTCTCTTTTGACAAACAGTTTTAGACGTCGATATTTCGACGTCTGATAATAATATAGACGCAGTGGCACCAATTTAATGCTGTATATGGTATCTATGCGGTGCACTTGTATTAATATCGGTTTCGACTAAAAATAAGCTATCTTCCCTCAACTTACCAACATAACCAAATATGTTTAACAACAACCCGATCGAATGGTCAACCCAACAACGACGCCTCAATAGTTATTTTTAAGGAGCTCAGAAAAGTCATCTCGAAAACTCGGCTTTTGTAAAAGCCATCAAGGCTCTTTTCCTGTATCCCTTTTGCCCCAAACGCTACATTCCATGATATTGAATTGGAATTGTTTGATATAAACCTATTAAGCCAGCTATAAAATGTACACCATTTTTCGCAAAAGAACTAGAGGATGTTCATGCATTATCTCTACAACAAAAAGTCACAGTGCGACTGCATTTAACTCAATCAAAAGGGATATAAATTGGTAATAGTACAACATAGAAAGCAGGTTCTTCTTGAGTTTTAAGTCTCGCCTCAGGCAGTGGAAAACTTCACTCTCAGAATTCAAGCGAAATGCGATAAAAGTTAGGCCACTCTAGTAGAAATCGTAGCCTAGCTCTGCTTCATTCTCGCCTCTGACCGAGGTTACTTCATTAAGATCAGCATGCCATAGCTTGGCTGTAGGTTTTGAAACAGAAACGTTTATATAAATAAAAGTCGTCACTTTACATTGAACTATTAGTACTGCTAAGGATCATAGGTAAATGCTTCCATGATTGCGGTCCATATCTACATATCCATATCGACATACTTCTGAAGTGTAATATTGCATACTAATCCTATGATAGAAACATGCCTTGCCAGAGTAACGTATTTCTACTGTCCTGAAAGAAGAAAATCATCATCGCAAAAATTACGATGTCATAATTGTAGGAATCCTCAGTACGTTTTTAACGTAAGTTTTTTAGAGCCTCGATTGAGTTCACTTTGGTAATTACGACAAACCAGCAGTCGTGAGGGCAATACATATTCCTTTTCGTGTTGTCGTCGGATATATCGCTAGGTATAACCTTATACTTCGAGGGAGTACTTGTGAAGCCGCATACACTCAGCTTTGCATCGTTTCTACCTTATGTTATACGACAATAATTTACAGATCTTAGCATACAATGGTGATTTCCTTCGGGTTTTTCTGATTATTTTGTACAACGGTCGTGTGCAATCATTGGCATAACTTTCATCTCTAATAAATTATTTTAGTGTACGATTCGAATCAGGAGCTATTGGAATGAGCTCTTGCTATGACTCGCAATGTCAACGTAAAGCTTAATGGAGCACTGGAAAAAGGCTATAAAAAAATGTCGCTGGATATTACCGTTTTAGACACTTTTGAACATTAACGATAACCGCTTCTGCATTGTTTATTTTGCATCTGTCATTGTTGCTTTTTATAACTAACACAACTTCAAAACTATAACATCCTGCCTCACAGATGAGTGGCGTGGACGTTCGTTGGGAAGTACGTCGTGACAACCTGCTCTTCGAGAACTTATTGGGCGAAGGCGAGTTTGGCAAGGTAGTACGTGCTCAGGCATGGAGTATAGCTGGCCGCGACGGCTACTCAACCGTAGCCGTCAAGATGCTCAAGGATAACGCATCTGTCCAAGACGCGCAGGACCTTCTGCAGGAGTTACAGACTCTTAAAGAGGTCGATCACGTGAATGTAATCAAACTCCTGGGCGCTTGCACTAGTCGAGGTAGGCCTGAATCGCAGTAACGAAGATAAAATGTTTATTTTGGTTTCTCATTGCCATATGTTGTCACTTTTTTTTAAAAAATAGAAGTGCGCATGACAGAAGCGTTATGGCGTAGTTTATTTTTGGCTATATATGCTAATCAAAAGCTATATGTGTTAATCACAAAAATGCTTGTAGGCTCGTAGCACACCTTGTAGATAATGGCATCCAGAATAATGCTCCGGTTTTCATGCAGCGAGTTGGCCAGGCCCGATAAATGGATACACGCTAAAATTTTGAATAAAATGTTCAAAGAGGGCTGTTCGGCAATGGAGCTAAGAAACCCATTCATGTTCTAGAATAACCTAAAAATCCTCTTCAGAAAGAGAAAATAAAGTATAAGGCGTAGAATTCTTACTTAAAAATAGCCCGATGCTCCTAAGAGGACTCGAGAGAAACCTGTCAACCTCGACCCAGTTGCTGGATGAGTTGTCGTGGTATAATATCGCCAAGAAGTATATCACAAGTCAAATAAAATGAATAATTGTAGCTTAGAGTTTATTCTCTTTATCATCTTCAGATATTTACTGAATTTTACGTTGCCATGTGCTGTTTCTATGAATGAATGTCTATTGCAGCGTTTCAAATAAACAGGTCGATGAGTTTAATTGGTCGGTAAGAATACACACGGAAACATTGAATAGCAATAATTTTGTGTGTAAATAAGAACTGGACCAGCAAATGTGAGAGTTGCTCGAGCCGTATAATTGACGTATAATTCATTTTCGCTCAGTGCTTCAATACTGTATCTGTTGTCAAAATCGTTCCGATTTTATAAAAGATGGTACCCAAGAGTGTTATTCTCTCTTGGGAATGGTCACATTGGTCAATGGACGAATATCCAACTGAAACAATACTAGATTGAAATACGATGTTTCGACTCTCGTTTGCATTCAGATGGCCCATTATACGTGATAGTGGAATACTGTGAGTTCGGCTCACTTCGCTCGTATTTGCGACGATGCCGGAATATCCCGTCGATCGAGGACCTCCGCGCAGTACAGAATCCAACGTATTTAGGAGAGGATCCTCGGACGCAGTTACCGTCGGCGCAGCAACTCATTTCGTTCATGTGGCAAATTGCACGAGGTATGAGCTACTTGTCGGACCTAAAAGTGATCCACAGGGACCTGGCTACTCGAAACATTCTCGTCGCCAAAGGTCAGTTAATCATTGAGAAAACGGACTATTACTGCTGAATTGGACGCAAGCATAATACCGCCAATGCACGCGTGCCTCTTTATTCTACGGTAAAGTTAAAATATATTACGAGTTATATATGCCTTTTACATTCATTTCGCTATAAGAATCTCATTTTCGATATCGCTTAGCAAAAGGTCGTTTTTTCTTGCATCTCGTCTATTTTTGCAGATTTTGCAAGGATGAGTAGTAGGTGAGCTATCATATATATAGGCAGTCATTTTCTTCACGCTTTCAGTCTTTTTAGGGCTGACCGTCACCCAACATTTAACGTCCACGGTAGCGCTTTCTGCATTGCTTTCTAAGACGGACCCCATATAAATGTAAATGTGCAACGACGGGAATCGAACCCGTGCATTTACGTGCCTGCTACGGTCACAATACACTAAGCCACCGAGCTCGACTCACGCTTTCAGTCTAGTAAAATATAACATGGAAGCAAAAAAAAATATGGAAAACCCGCATTTCCCATCACGGGTGTTAATAATGTTGTTAATCTATGCCGTATCTGAGACCTCGCGAGTATTATTTTATAATTCCCAGTAGCCGACAATCAAGGGCCAAGAGGCAGTAATCTACTCTTAGTCTTCCCTTGTGCCTTTTGGTACCTCTATTCTGAGCCTCGCCCTTGTCATCCTATGATGACGGGTTACGCAGGTGTGCGCTGGTAAAAAAGGTCTTCGCTTTCCGCACGGAGGCCGGTCACCTTCGTGTAGCTTTCCGTCCTAGTGCAGATCAACTGGCCAACTCAATATATAACTACGGGGTGCATGTGGTCATAGAACGAACGATCGCCCGTCTGTTCTTCTGGTCCTTTTGTTGGATCCCCTTTTGCAATTCTTTTGTTAGATCGCTTTTTCTGGCGGGTAGTGGGTCAAAACGAAGAGTCGCCTAGTGATAGGACCAACAACCTTGAAACAATTGAGGTCTCTATATTATAACGCCATTGTAAGTCATAAAATACTGTACGTCTACGACGGTTGCTCAGAGTCTTATCCAATCTATGTGATAGATCGCACGTGACCCATACATCTAGAACGTAGTTACGTCATCAACGACTATTCAATAGAGGGAGGAATATCTAAACTAGAGGAGGAGGAGAAGAATGCCGATGAGGTTTTCAAACCATTCATTTAACGCATGCCAGAGTCCCAGACGGCCGCGAGCAGGAAGAAACGCTAATGTTCTGTGTGTTTGTTCTGTCTTCTCAACGATTTACCACCGCGACTGTCTTCATGGCCTTCTTTTGCTGATCCAACTCGATCTGCTGTCTGACCTGCTTCCAACAGATCATGTGATCAAGATCTCAGACTTCGGACTTTCACGGGACGTGTATGAAGGTGACACGTACCTAAAACGAAGCCGACAGAAGGTGCCCGTCAAGTGGATGGCGCTTGAGTCTCTTGAAGATCAAATTTATACTACCAAGAGCGACGTGTAGGTTGATACAACATTGCTTCCAGCTTATTTAATTTTTGTCAATGTATTTCCGTGACAACTTTTGCTACCTCGCAAGTCATGCATGCGAACTGTTATGTTAGATCATCGTCATACTTATCTGACCTAGTTCGAAGGCCGCAAAAGACGTTAAATATATTAGACCACAAATATTACAAAGAACTTTGATATGAATTTCGTGTCTTTCTATTAAGCCATAGAGACTAATTAAGCCATCTAGACGAGTCTTTTCTAGTGCTATTGGTCGGGCAGGCTATTGAGTATAATGCGTCTAGCAATTAAGTTTTCCTATAAGCCCAATCCGAACTCGATAACCAGAATTACCTTTTTATTAACTAATGCTTCACTACATCTAGTAAAAAAGAGTTTGTGAAACTAAAACACACAAGAAATCAAACGCACCATGTTTTCCCAGCCCATGAAACAATTTGAAGACAGAGAACGGCAGAACTTTTCTATGCAAATGCCCAGCAATTCTTGCCAGTTTAGTGATTCTTTGCTTTCTATCTTATTGAGTGTACGTGATCATTCGAACGTGGCACAGCCCACAGGCCTAGACACTAGCAGAATTGACACAACGAACGAGCACTTAATTAGTTTCCGTCTTTGGGCCTTACAATGAATGAAATAAGTGTCTGTGTATAAACAAAACAATCCTAAATAAGTTGTTTTACGTTTACTGGTGAGAGTTGTATTGAGGTAACTTCCAAGATGTTTTGCTAACAAGGGCGGCACAATTATTTGAAAATCGACGTATAAAGACGATAGGCTTCCCACCTAAATCTAAGCTCATGATGGAACAAAAAGAAAAACCACATTTTATTACAAAGTCACGTAACTCTATGTTTTATGTAGGTAATTAGTGTTATAGGTTATACTACATATTCACCTTGTCTATATTATTGCTTCTTGTTTTTACCACTTTTCTCTAACGTTGGTGTTTCTGCAGACGATACCAGGTGCCTATGTGTGGCCCTGATCTGAATGTTGTTTCTCAAAAGTTTATATCTGACTTGTACCTACTTGATGACTGCATACACAGCTATTGTCTCTCATTTAATTACTCTAATTTAAAAATATTGCAAAAATTATAACTCTTAAGTTTCTCAAAAATTTTTAAGATTATCATTGACAACTACTGATTTTCCGATTATTTTCCAATATTTTCTTTCGTGGTTTTTGAGCGATGTACGCATCATCAGTATAATGAAACATTTGGTTTGACGTTCAACGACGTGGTGGACTGTTTCACAAAACTTGAAGGAAACGTTTTTTACTCTACGTTTTTTCGCTTAAATTAGTAACTAACAACATGGCAAAACCTTGTTCTGTATAATTATCACATGTAAAAAATCATAATTCCGATCGCAAATGGCTCTCATGCCGCTCCGCTTTAACACATCCGTTTAATCAAATCTCCTGTTGTGTAGCAATTGTATGATGCCTAAGTTTAGTGCTTAAACATTGCTTAATGCAGAAAGCTTAATTTATGAATAAATTGTGCTGCGCAAACTTAAATAATGAATTGTGATTAAATAGCTAGGCAAATCAACCATTGCGCCATTGTAGATACCTTTTATTATTATATTATATTAGATACGAAACCGTGCTGTATCTTACTACGAAGGTTAGCCGTAGTTTTCATCTGGCATTAGAGTTCGTGCAATTGGGACAACGCAGTTGATTGAAACCTTTTGCAAGCGCAAGATAGTGTTTTGACCATCTATCGATACACAACATTATCAAATGTCATATTGTATTAACTTAAGTCACATTTTTTACTTCTTCAGTAGGTTGCAGTGTGTGCCCACTGCGGTGCTCTCAGATGTAGAGCGGTTTTGTTTTAAATGTTATAGTTCATCATTGATAGTTTATCGTGACTGTAACTATCATCCATAGTTGTTGTGCACGACTGCAATCCCACACCCGTTGATATTATGGAATACTGTTTTTTCAAGCTCATACCTCTACGTATATGAATATACGTCCGTGTATCTGTACAATATGCATCCTGTACACTAGGAATAGTGCACAGAAATGTTAATCTATTTATAAATAATAAGTTTTTATAAAGGTATTCTGGGTGGAGTCTCATCTTGGAGAGTCGTTGGTGTTATAAATACGCAACAACGGTTCTCGGTAATGCTTTTCATGGCGTCGTGAATTTTTCTGATTTTAACATTCCGCTTCTCGGTGGCGGATATCGACGACTGCACCACAGACCCTGTCCACGCTTATGCCTATGCAATCATATCCTCTGCGCGGTTGCATACGGAATTTGGCTATGCGCGCAGTCATGTATATAATAGTCTTTCTCTTGTGCAGGACAAGCTGGTGCAACCCATCATACACGCGCTGTTTTTATTAGGGGTTTTCATGGCAGGTTTCATAATAAAATCATAGCACACCTTCTTCTTCAATTAGTTTAATCGGGGAGTACAATGTATGCAATACGATGAAACCATCTCTGCGAGCAATGCGAGTCTGCTCCACCTTTTGTTACTAGGTATTTTACAGTAAGTGAAAGAACTACTGTCGCGTTCCCAAGCCCAACAAAACGTTTTAATGGACCATGATAAATCGTAGAGAG
This sequence comes from Tropilaelaps mercedesae, assembly GCA_002081605.1. Taxonomy (NCBI): domain Eukaryota; kingdom Metazoa; phylum Arthropoda; class Arachnida; order Mesostigmata; family Laelapidae; genus Tropilaelaps; species Tropilaelaps mercedesae. Next base: position 12,647 of record MNPL01000461.1, read on the forward strand.
ATGAGTTTAAAACAACCTGTGCCGTGCGTTTTCTATCCTTCCACGCGACACTATGTATTGTAATCCGAGTTGATCGAGTAGGAAGATAGCGACTTTTTCGAGCTCTGAAAATGAGAACAGCGTCGCACGACTGGCCCAATAATAAGTGTGAGCGTGTTTGCATGGTTGTGTGTGTGTATGTCACATTACCTAATGTTGCAAGTGTTTGATGACAAACAGGAACGGACGTAGCCCTTGGCTAGTCTCTTTGTAAAAAAGCATCCGGCGATACGTCGCTGAATTGAAGTAAACACTGTCAATACTCACGAGGTTGACGTATGGTCGCTCCATTCAGACAAAGAGTACTTTGATATAACACAAATTCGTATTTTTTGACAGGTGGTCATTTGGTGTCGTGCTATGGGAGATCGTCAGTCTTGGTGCCACACCCTACCCCGGAATTAGCGGCGAGCTTCTCTGTCAACTACTTAAAGAAGGATACCGCATGTTCCAGCCGAAACACTGCTCGAGTTTACTGTAAGTAGTTAGGTTTACTCCTGCCTGAGTAATGTTTCCCCCAAATGAGTGTTACTCTAGCCAAAGATTGCGTAGGATTAACGCGGGGTAATTGTTTTCGGATTGACTGTACTAAAAATTTCAGCCTCAATAAACTATGCTCATTATTCTTTTGGAAACCCAAATAGGTGCACATATCGACGAATACATCAAAACGCCTACGGCACAAGGTAGGCTGAATAGGGCTTAGTTAGGACAGCAGATAAACAATAGATTTTTCATATTGCATTGGCAGATACGGGTTGATGAGGGATTGCTGGCGGACGGACCCTAACGAACGGCCATCATTTAAGGTGCTCGCTCAAAAATTCGATCGTCTGCTCCAGGATACGACGGTTAGTACTGATATACATATTCCTTTTTCCGCAAATTTAAGGACTCTTATATATGAAACGGATAAAGTACTTACTTGCATCGATTTAATTGGTTTTATCATGACAATGGCTTGCACGACTTACATAACTGACTGCAAAGCTGGCAGTTGCTAGCTCAAAGTTTTCATGGCACAGACACTTAAATGCATATCTGCATTTGCATTAAAGGCAGAGGTGCCATTCTTTATTATCAATTGGAATGTCCGAGTCTACAATTGTAAAACGTATATATTATATTAGCTTGTTGATATAAATTACTTGTGATAATTTTAAGGTCTATAGGGGTAAAAATTGTTTTATATATATAGTAGTTTTATATATATAGTATATATATTAGTCCTCCAGTTAACAGGCTTCGCTTAGGTAGGCTGTCGTCGAAAAGGTAAGGGAGTGAAAAGGATTGAGGAGGCTTTATAGATTTTACACTAGTTGTTGCTGGATGCAAGTGACGTATGAGCATCAAGCCTTTCCACAGCCTTCAAAAAAAGGTGGACAAATTATGTTAAAATTTCTCTGTCAAAAAAGTTTTACTAAGCTGTTATTGTTGCAAATTGATAGTTAGTACATAATATCTTATATGTAAACATATTGGTTGCGCCATTGCTCTTCTCTTCGCACCCGAACGACCCAAATTATTCTCGTTGAGCGGAATGCAGCAATTCAGAAACTATTTATTTTCGTAAGCAATTACATAAAGCTTTATGCGTTCTAAAACGATCAAGCAGTCAATTTTAAATTTGATTTCTGTAAAATTCAGTTTTGATCGTATGCAGGTAAACGATTAAAAGAAAACAGATTCAAGCTGAACAGCTTGAATTGAAAAAGGTCAATTTTTTGGCGTTACCAACACGTCCCATTTCGATGAAAGCGAACTTAGGCTGTAGCTTATGTGAAGTAACTTATGTTGCACGGGTTTAAATTGTTGTTACAGCGTAATACAGACAGTAAGATAAATGTCGCATATCTCCATTGAACGTTATCTATTTTTACTTACAGGTGTATCTCGATGTAGAGGACGGTGTGGCCACCTGTTCCACCTATTACAATGACGAATCCATGACGTCATCTGAGGAGCGTGAACGGTGCCGCGGCGAAGAACCTCAAAAGGATGGCTTTGAAGGACACAAACAATCAAAACAACAACGACTTGAGCAACAGCGGCTGCAACTACAGCAAGAACAGCAGCAGCAGCAGCAGCAGCAACAGCAATTTCATCCACTCCCGTTACAGCAGCAGCGTGCTGATAAGGAAAAGGAAACGGAGCGAGCAGTCCGCGTGGAGGCGCAGCTGGAAGGCGACGTCGTGAGGTCCCACTTGTTGATGACACGGTCTTCCACCGGCTGTTCATCCGAGTACCTCAATGATGATGAGTGCAGCCGGCTACTCCATTACGCCAAGATGGACTTCGCTCGCTCGGCAAGCGAATCCGTTAGCTCGGATCAAGAGCATACATCTAGTGTGTAAAAAGCTTATTTGCAGCCATTGCAGCACCGTATCACTGTGCCATGCGTGCAACTAAAAGAGCAACCGAACTATAGCCCAGAGCCATATATAGCTATAGTCCGGCCTTATCCAGTTCAGGGATCGGTCACATAGTTGCACGTGCAAACACAACGATCAACGATGCTGACGCGCTTTAAACGTTTAATATGTATGAGGAAAAAAAGTAGGAGAAAAATCAGCGTTTGTGTACGCACGCGAACAACATAAACGCAAGCGAATACGCCGCCAGATAAGCAGGTTCCAATACGCAGCAGCTGCGGGGTAGTCTGCGCAGATGACTAGAGGCGCATTTTCATCTGATTTATCTGGTCTATCGCTTGAATGGCGAAAACAATCAGCAACGGCACCAAGCGAATGTACCATAGTAAGAACCTGAACCAAAACAGCGAGAGCTTTGAAACGTCTTGTCGTAGTCTGCTACTGAGATTAATAACGATCTATGTAACGGCCATGATCATATGTCGCTTTCGATATTAGGCCACATCGGTTTTGACTAGCCTATGCACAGGTGCAAGTTTACTGAAATTTTGAAAAGTAGGCTGGCTCAAGCGTGGATGCGCCGAGAGGAGCATACGTTGTGATCCTTTACGGGAAAATGGCGGTATGAATAATGGAAAATTCTATTGTGACAATGCTTGAGCATGCTAAGCATGTGTCATATATATATATATATATATATATATATATATATATA
>MNPL01000462.1:0-34844 GCA_002081605.1 Tropilaelaps mercedesae
TATATATATATATATATATATATATATATATAGATTTTTTGATGAAAAACGGCGTGTCCCTCTTGTCTGGCTTTTAGAAAGTATCGGTCGGAATTCTTTTCACCGTTTGTATCTTTATGCAATTTTTTTAATAAGATAAGAACACAGATATTTCATTTAAGTTTGCTTTAACATAATAGACGCTAAAGTGACAATATGCATACGTAAACAAACAAAATTGCTGAATCTAGGCTAAAGATTATACGTGGTTTCTGATAGTCGTTATGTTTATTACACATAAGAGGCTGTTAACCACGCGACTTTTTTCCGTGGACCAGATGCGATTTACTTAGTCCCTCATTAGGGTTAGAAAGAGTGTTTAACGAAAAAAGCTTTTAAATTAAAATTTTTCGTGTCAGAGCCAATAAAAGTGTCTGATACTCGCAAAGCATGGTTTTTTAATTTCTCGCACATAAATTCCACTATCCTATGATTTGTGTGACACTTTGGTTACCCTTGTCGTAAAACAAATTCCATTGGAATACCTCATACACCTTTTTTCTGTTATAGTCTAGGAATTCGCGTAGGGAAAAATGTATACATACATTAACAATAGTTGCAACCGATAATAGATATATGTCAAAAGATCAAAATAACTTAGCTTTTTACGAAGAAAAATATTCAAGAAAGCTCAACTACAAGCAATGGCATATAGGTTCAGCATCCCGCAATGTATTTGAATCAGCCTTTGTGTATATATACACATACACACACATTATTAAACACACACATAGCATCCCACAACAAGCATATTCGTGTGTCGGTATACTGCCATCCACCCGACATTGTGAAGCCTGACTCAATTGGCAACTATACGTGATTATACATGTAAACAATAGGTGTGTTTACAATACCGCAATGAGACAGACTTACGTCTCGTTTTAGTTTTCAGTTAGTATCATCCAGAGCAACTCCACTCAGACCCGTTGAACTATCTCCATCTCGCGGTGACTGGGAATATTTTGGAAATATCTTCCTGTCGTTCCGTGGGTTTTCACAAGACGCCGTACAAGTGGGAAGTATTGCCGCATTGTGGCCCGCACATGTACTTTTCCACAACTTCTATGAATCTACGAGGCTTGAAGCTGGATCAGGATTTGCAAACGCTGATGGGCGCTCAGGCTTTCAAAGTCGGCCAAAAAGGCAAATTCTGAACCAATTTCTCCCTTCGTGGACAATCTCAGCACACGATGTCATCACCGGATGTCCTTGTGACGGATCGGCCACAACGTTGCAGCTTTTTTTCACGCCCGGCAAGACATCGGCCTTTTCACAGTCAGCGAGGCACATGGTCAGCAAGCTAGCAAGGGTCTAGTGATTCACTGGCCGGTATCAGAAAACATATATCAGCATATAGGATACATGGTATCCTGCGGTGTTTCGTTGAAAATTGTAGCGAATATGAACGAGGAAAGCGGTGACCTGGTTTCTAGCGTTGTTTGAAATCTGCATTAGACCCTTGAGGCGGTTAAGTCTTGTCGAACTACTGGTTTTAGTCACGCAAATGCTACCTTTAATATTGTAGAGTGGTGAACGTGGCAAAATAAACTGCTTGTACAGCCAATTTGTCGATAAAGTTAACGACATAGCGGCAAAGAAATTCTTATGGTCTTATTTTCCTCTGTCTCCGAAAAAATTAATTGGTTTGTTCTATCGTAAAAGGATCCAGCGGTAATCGTTTTAAAGCGAGGGCCTAGTTCACTTAGTTTGCTCATGTAATTTTTGTATATCGTATATGGGTGTCGCATTCCTGAATATGACAGCGACCGTAGTGGAACACATCGATTAATCAAAGAAGTGTTGTTGGGTATTCTGTAAACCTACGGACAATCTACAATATTAAAATGCCTAAAATTACACGTTGGATAAATAATATGAACAAATCTCAGGTAATTTATCATGTGGTCTTATTTTGAGTTTGACTGTTGACTTGTATGTGTTAGGTAAGCATTTATGTATATACATATATATATATATATATATATATATATATATAACGCGGATGAAGAGTGTTATCGAAAGAAACTCCTGTCAAGGCCAATGGTTTCTAACAGCAAGCAAATGCGAACCTTTAATTAAGTAAAATCTATACGAGATGTAATTTGGTTATATAATTTGATTATTGTGTTAGTGCGTGTATAACTCGCGCATTGTGTCCCAGTGTAATTGGCCAAGCGTCGTTCCCATTGTACAACGTGATAATAAGGCTCCGTTTCTGATACACGTTGGCCGCATGCGTTCTATAAACCTCCACTGAGTATTGATGCTTTGCCATGTATGCGAAGCATAATTCGCAGCTTGAACCATTTGTACAACCTAAATAAACCTGAATCTAAATAAACAAATCTACGTGTCTTGAACTAGAACGTATTAAACCATTCAGTAAGTGCCCAGAAGCAAATAGGAGCAGCTTTGTTGCTAAAGTGTTGGCAAGAGTTACATTGAGCTTTAATGCCTGCCGAAAAATAGCTATTTAGACATTTTATAACGCACTTGAGAAATCTACTACGCAAGCTACGCGTTTTCCCTCTTTCTTCAAATAGTCATAAATATGCATCGACACTGCTGAACCCTGAACGAATTACAAATGATCATAATTTACTTGAATTCAGTCTTGTTTATAATAGATTCGAACCACGGGCTGACGCTATGTAGGCTATCTGTGCAACGACTTCTCGCAGCGTAAATTGTTATCAGTTTTTATGACATTCGGATTCATCGAATGCATTAGTTCGGAAATCCGTTTCATTCACAAAGGCACTGGAAAATAGTGATACACATTCGTGATATGCCCACGGTATGCCAATATGTAATACAATGGTGGTGAACATTTACGTTCGAACCCTATATCTCTTCATTGAGGTTTCCTTCCGATGCTTCTATATACTCTTCATAAAATATTTCTGGGAACAGTCTTGTTGTTGTTACACAGAGACGCACAATTATTTTGTTCCGTGCGATCTTTGTTTTTGTTTTTTTTCGTTTTCGCAAGCGGATCTAACCGAACAACTAAATTCCATTGCCTCTTATATTTTATAAAACGTTTTGATGCCCTTCCTTCGTCCTTACGACAGCCTAAAGATTCATACGGTAGCTGGAGATCTTCTCTAGTTTCCCTCTAAACAAAGTTCTCTTTTCCAGTCTTTCCCCCCCTTCTCTCGGGCCGTTGCTCCAGGGGATGGGGGTGGAGGCCGGAAATGGGTGGAAGGGTAGGAAGAACTAAGTCGCAATCCGGATTGCGCAAAAACCGCTCCTTGCTTCAAAATGTTCCCACTACCATAGTGGCGGTTCCTGATGTTTCTGACACTGGTCCTGCGTAAACACAGTTGATTGCTTAGAGAGCAGTGGCAGCCGAGGGAAATACCTGTGTGGCAAAGATTCCGCGGGGATATTCAAAGGGGATTTAGGGTGGCAGGCGACAGTGACGCAAAAAGGGGGACGTCGGGCACGCTTTTCTATTACTGTTGCAAGTGGAAAACACTAAAACGGGTTGGCGGAAGCAGTCCTAGGGGGTGGGCACATCCCCAATAACACCAGCTAGTGAATGCCTTCTGCGCTCTTCCAAGAAGGGTCTTGAACGAGGGAAACTACATGGTCGAAAAAACGACCGTAGGTAGAGACGCCATTGCAGGCAGAATTGTAGCTTATCGAAATTACGTCGGTATTGCAGAAGGGGCGTTGTAGTTCCAAATTTGTTTGAGAACATCGGTTTAGCCTCTGTTACTGTCCAAAAGCTGGAGAAGGAGAAACTGAGACGGTTGCTTGTGCTCCTAAAGATTGGCGCGCCAATTTTGGATTGAAGCGGAAAACATTTCATAGATTTGTTTCCTAATTTCCTCAAACCTTCTTAATGATGTTCCGGCAGAGGGTCAACCAAAAACGGGAAGGATAATTCGACGAAACGACAGTAAACTTAACGTATTTGAGTATTCGGCCCACTGTAATGGTAACGTTTGCTGTTACATAGAAAAGTTTTGTTATGTGTGACGCTTCAATCTGTTATTTTCAATTGTTGCCGTAGGCTGCTTTGAAAAAGCCGAGCACTGACACTGAAGGCGAAGTTGTGGATCGTGGCTCCTTACGACTAGAGACAATAGAAAAGCTATGCATACTGCTACCCCAGTCCAAGCGTGCGAGCATATCTAAAAGTTCGACACTTATTCGCTTTTCCTACAAGCGTATTCAGGTCTAGCAAGCCTTAAACCCATTTAAAGTTCTATTATCTATAACAGCACTGAGTGATTAGCCCCAATAGTGAATTAGTACCTGTGTTTGCATAAAATATCTGATTTATCACGAGGAGTAACACATTCATGAGTCTTGTCCACGCTTAGATTTTGCTTGGCATAAAGTATAAGAAAGACTGGAGCACAAATGAAAATACACTTATTGAACAGTTATAATCAGTTAGAGTTGTTACCGTCTTCAAGTGGCCGTGACAGTAGATACCTTTACTTCATCATTCAATAAACACTATTATGCAATAATACTAATAGTTTGATTTTAGTACTATTCGAAAATAGTTGTTCTAAAGAGAATCGATTGACAAAGTTAGGCGCGCGTTTGTTTATCTATATATGGTCGTTCCTTTTTTTATTGGGGAAAATACGGAGAAAAACGGAAATTTAAATTCGTTGTATTTAATGTCCTACGTTGCATTTTACTGCTTCTAATACTTCGAAAATATAACTGTGCGCTCTAGGAAAGCTCACACGGTCAAGTTCACGGAGAAAGAAGCGCAGGGAGACCCGACGACATCATCGCTTTGGGGCACCTTGCTCGCCTCGTATTGTTCTGTTTTTCTTTCGCCTCAATTTCGGCACTCAATTTAGTTTGGTGTAGGCGTCTGCCTAGGAACTGTGTAAGTCTACGAGGGCACCTGGTCGGCTTCTCGCATAGAGCTGCGCTCAGGGTGGTAAACGCACACAGACCCACTAGATAAATGATGTCAGATTATTTACATTTGTTCCCGTAGGGAATAAAAAGCAGGTTTTTTCCTATTTCCCACTATGGTCGCCTAGCTTGCCTCGGGCTACGCTGCGAACAAGCATTTGGAAGCTAGGTGGAACTGGAGAAGAAAAACGCGGCATTGACAGAAGGCCGCTTAGGCATGTCCGAACTACTTTTTTTGCCGTTTGCCTTGCAATGCGATGAATGGCTTGAACTGAAAACCAGATACACAAACACGCGAATGATGTTTGAGATGAAGATACAAATAAATAAGAAACCTATGCATGAGAAACATATATTAAGTGGTATCGACTATTCATATAGGGGATACGGATGGGCGATGAACATAGCTGGTCGTGTAGGATGACTTACCTGGGATTGTGCCAGCAATGTAGATCAGCCCTAATACTTTTAGTGCTAACCATCAGCCAACATTTAACGTCCACGGTATCGCTTGTTGTATTATATCGTAAAACAGACTCCATAAATGTAGATGTGCAACGGCGAGGCTCAAACATGTGCATTTCATGAAGGAGCAACTGCTCCTCCGGTCGCAAGGCGCACAGAATGTGCCAAGCCACCGAGTTCGTGTGTTTCCAATAATTGTGTTTCCTGACGCAATGATTTTTATTACTTATCCTTAGCGTGTTGAGATTATTGATTAACCAATACACCGCTAAGCTTATTGTGTGCATTGAAGACAGTCTTCAAGTTTTGGGAAAACAAATAGTGAGATTAATGCTGTTCTATGCTGGTACTGCCACAGGAACATAGTGCGTGTGCCAAGAATTATTGAATATACAGATTTATGACGACGTTGTGGGCTCGCTAAACACTACCTTGACGCTTGCATGTTTTGCACATATATTCATGGCAGTGCAGTTAACTACTTCTCTTGGAAAGCCCTCGACCATGGATGCTTTTCGTAGAGAGGTCAATATTGCTTCTAATTTCTCATAGGCACTCCGACCAACGTATGAGGGTAAACAGCCAGGCTAAAAGAACAGCCTGGTCTGCATTGCTGCCTGCATATCGTAATTAGTAGCGCAGTTATCACCCCCTCATTAATTGTCGCTGTTATGCTAATATAACGGCCTATCAGGGTTATCGCGAATGATTTCTGCGTTCCTTCTGAAAGCGACTGTTTAGCATCAGGTAGGACGAAGGACATCAAGAGCATGATGTCTCTTCACGGGACTTTTTGTGGACGTGTCTAGGTCGCAACATTTACCCAAGGCTATTGAAAAAACCAATGTGCGTCGCTCTTCTTGACCATAGGAAAAACGCATTTCTCCATGTGGGGTATGCGGGTTCCAAATGAGGACTCGTCGTGAATTGTAATCAGCCTGATTGCACATTAGAATTCGGATCATACGCTTCTTCAAACTTAAAGAAAACCCGTATAATCATGGGCAAGATTTCCGGTATTTATATATCGGTAAGATGTTTAATAAGAGATATTAGGATTGTTCAGAGGGGATCTGAGAATTAATTTGAGTCCCCTTAAAATGCCAATCGACAAAGACTAAGAGGCATTTATTTTATATTGGGATGACTAGTCCGTCCTTAGTATCGAGTAAGGGCGACTTGATCTCAAAGAGTTTTGAAATCAAATCAAAGAAAATTTGCGTCCAGCCAGCTACGACGGAGCGGGTCGGTATAAATAAATGACACCCATGAATAACAACATAACAGATGCTCAGATATCCAGAAAAACAGCGACGCAGTTTTTGCTGTGCTTGGCGATGCTCAGATCTGGGCATCGCTGGGTTTTTGGCATTCACAAATTCGTGTATAGTTCGGCGAGTCACCGGAGTCGACGAGAAAAGGTTTTGCCCTCGCGATAGATTCTATGGGTCATCTCTATGTGAACGACCTTCATATCGTTTTTTCGTCCCCACAGCATCATTCTCCTCCCGCCTCGCAGCATCGTACGGTGAATTCTTACCAACACCGTCTAAATTCGTCTAGTCTTGCACCTCACGTTCGGTGCTGCCAGACCAAACAGAGTACAGGAATCTGTCGAGACGTGGGAGCGGGTTCCAGGGCTGTAGAAATAAACGCTTTCTCGCCTCTCGCATGCACTCGATTCCTCCGCAAAGTCCACGATCTCAAATGCACTGCGAACACTGTTCCACGATAGGCCGCGATCGCTGTAGTAGAGACCGCCTCAATATTGGATAATATTCGAAATGGGTAATTTGTTCTTATATTGCTGGTGTCATGCAATTGAAACTGGTCTAAGCATTACTTTTAGCACCTCACTATCCCTACTTCTGAGATAGCCAAAGCCTTCCAACAAGAATGATCGCATCCAGAAGTTTTATAAGAGAATGTTTGTGAACGTCTTGGATATTGCATACTGAAAAAAAAGTGTTAGTGGCTTTGTTTGCACTGTGATGTTTGAAATAAGGAAGACTACCAACACTGCACCGTGCTTGTGCTTGGCATTACCCTATCATATATATATGTTAGGGCGTTCGAAACAGACCCACACGTTGACGTGCATCAGCGTGTAAATCTGCTTAGGGTATTACGTCTTTTATTATCTACGTGTAGAGGATAATAGGACGGTCCCGGGTTCAATTCGTCTTAACATAACTCTGCACCATTTTGTTCGCTAAGACAGATTAGATGTCGCAGCAAACAGCCCTTCGTTACTTCGTCAATTGAACACCACCCTGTTTGTACACAGCCATTACAGACATGGAGCCATTCTACGGATGTAGCTTAGTGACGACGCCCTTATTGATCAATATTTTATAAAAGCTCGCCGACAAGCTAAGAAGCTCACATCAGCCTGGGGATGGTGGGAACCTATAAGCCACGAGGTTCTCCTCTTTTTCTCCTGTGCTCTGCCGCTGGCTCCGCCCTTCGGTCAGCGATTTCTGGGTAAGTGCTGAACCCATCCCCATGATGGCACCATGCGTATCTGCCGATACCCAAATTGGCCCCCGGGGTTGAGACTGTTGCAACGCGGAACCGTCTCCAAAGCCGAGAGCTTGTCCAGCCAATGCTTTGCAGGAAACCTGCGCAAGATCAAAGTGCCAGCCAAATACAGTAACGGCAGACTAAGAATTATTGATGAAAATGCGCACTCACTCTTCTTTGGAAATGAAAGCCCAAACGGGGCTGACTGCCTGCTCTACGCGTGATGGCGGCAGGAAAAAGCGAGGACTCCAAAGGATGATGACGACGAAGATTTGGACTCCATTTTACCGGGTCTCAGCCCGGTCGGAAAATATATTTTCGGCCCGATAAAAAGTCAATTTAAGCCTAAGAATGAAAAGCCATTACAGGTACTGCCACTGGTGCTTCTCACTATACCGCCTGGGAATAGGACGTCCGAATATCGTCGACTACGGAGGACTTTCGTTGACTCTTCTTCTTTTGCACACCACTTGATGAGCAAACCTCGAACGCGGCGAGAACCCACAGATGCCCCTATTTCAGCTGCGGAAGACTCAAGCAGTGAAATACTGTGATGTATTTACCTCGAGTTCCTTTCAATGCATATGCCCTGCGCAACTCTTCCGTACGTTTAATACCAAAAACGTTGATGTCATTGGCTTGAATGCTGGCCAATAGAAGCTGAGGAGACACATTTATTGAGAAAAGGATGCAAGAGAAATGAATGGAATGGCAGTAGTAGAAATTATTTTGGCATATTTCTTACAAATGTGAGTAGGTTTAAGTATCGATTTGACGAGTATTTTATTTAACTGCGTAGACGCACTTGTTTAGAAGGCAATATTGGCTTTCATTACTTCTAACAAACAGGAATTGCTGATAAGACTAACTTATGATTTTGCAGAACGTAAAAATAGGTCAGCTATTGTTTGACCGTCTCCAGGGAAGAGGCAACTTCGTCAGCAGAAGCTCGAATTGTGATGAGAGTTAAGTTTATGCTTTGTAAATTAATATCTTAGACTCGGCTAATAAAATTCAGAAAAGCAATTTTATTTGACCTCGTGTTCTTAAAATAGTAACGTCACATAAGAGGTGAAACTTGTCTTATATGAGAGAAATAATAAGCATGATCTGAGAACTCCACATAAGTCGCATTCCCCTCTCGACTATACTTTTGAAATTGAGCTGGTTCTTAATTAGACAAGAAAAATGCGTACGCTAATTACTGATACTGAATACCCGTCAATCTTTCTAATATATCATCAAACTTAAACCTCTTAATATGTTTCTTTCGCCTCCACGTCTTAATATGTTTTCACTACTCTTTCTATTGTTCCCTTGCCTTGGCTCTGATATTTCTAAAACGATTTATTACTCAAAGGGACCAAGGTCGCGTCCACGTTTAGCGAAGTCTTCTCCAACATCTGTTTTCTCTTCTTCCTTCCTTTATTTGAGAAAGTCAATTTTTTCAGGACAGCTGAAATGGGTACGAATCTCAAAATCCTATCTTCCCTCCCTCTCTCTTTCCCTTTTTCTTTCTGTCCCGGTTGGGCTGTTAGAAGTTATAAAGAAGAACCGTTATCTTGAACTTGGTTCTGGCGCATCTCACGTAAAAAGAGGCGGTTGGTACACGATGTTCGGAATCGCAGTCCCGTCACGCGCACGCCTCGGGCGCCTTTGTAGGCCAAAAAGGCCACAAAGAACGAAATAGAAGGAAAGTGCCAGCGGCCTACGAGTGCGCTTAGGAATGAGCGAAGCGCTCTCGGAAGCACGACGGAAGGCAGTCGTAAGAAAACGGCGTTTGATCTAACGTCATTTCCGAGGTCATCCGCTTGACACGTCGAGAAATTGATTCGTTTTTATATAACTACATAATGACACAGTATGGTCCTACTCGGAAGGTGGCCCTACGGCTGGCGGTTAGAAAAGACAACGGAATACTCCAACCTCGAGACACTGAGTTTACAAAAAAGCGCGAAAATAGAAAATGACAGCTAGAAATGCCAGCGTCCTAATAAAGAAATCACTCCGGAAACAAAGACGTAGGGCTAAATAGCCTGACTGAAAGCCTATTAGCCATGAATCGCCCTTTTCTTTGCTCAGCAGATATTATCTGAACGGAGATAATGTCTTTACAATCTATAAAAAGGTAAATAAAGGATAAATTGCCTGTGCGGAGTACATTTTTGAGGGAACTCTTGAAAGTACCACATATACATATAAATAACCTGCTTTTTCAACTAGTGCGTCAATGTGCAATCGCGAATTCATTCTTTGTCCCAATCTTATTTTATATTCAAGACCACGTTAATAGCAAAAAGTATATCTAAAAAGATCACGTTGGAAAAATCTTGTAATTTACAACACTTGCACTTCGCTGCAACCGTATAATACTGATGCGTCTGAAAAGGTGATGGGTAGTGAGAAGACCATCCGTGTACGTGTAAAAGGATAGAAAGGTCAACCTAAGGTAGACGGATAGAGTCCTGCGAGGTAGTTTCACTGCCCGTAGACCCAGCCTGGCCGGTTGGCCAATCTTCGACGGGAACCTGGAGAATGGCTGTCGACGTTTTCGCGTCTAGGCGGCGCAAAATGGCTGCGTGTGCGAAAACAGCTTGACAGATCCGCTGTCAAGTGAAGGGTCAGCAGTCAGATTTGCATAATGTTGTCACCAGTCACCACTTCAGCGGTCACGCACACTATTTACGAGCCCCGTGCTCTCCAAGGCGCTCGTAACCCTCTCTGCGTATCTCATCGATGATGAAGAAAACGAAACGTCATTTCATCGTCATCGCACGAAAGTCCAGAGGCTGTGCCTGTTACTAGGCCGGTCGCCTAGGAAATTCTGAAGAGTTGTTCCTTCGTACAGCGAAGGAACCAACTCGAATCTGGCTTAAAGTAGTGTCAAGAGGATACATGTTGAATTTATTGTTGAAAGCATCGCAGCACGTATAACATGAGAACGGGTGATGTGGACGCATAAAGCTTGAGCAGGTTATCTAATGTATAGGCTTGCCGAATAAGACGCTACCCTTTATGAGAACGATTACCTCTCGACCGTAGCAGGTTACCGGCGATGTCCTGTTGTAGAAGTGCAGGATGAGTGGAGGCCGAATAGAAGACTGAATTATAATACACATGACGGACACATACCTAACATAACAGGTTAGTGGCGTTGAAATGCAACACTTATACACGACGCACAGTTGCTATTGGTCGAACGCTACCCAATAAATGGGTATACGTCACTGTTCCTATCACACAACACCCAACTCACTGTTAACATATCTTTGCAATAGGTAAGCCATCGACAGAACTTAAACCAACGGGCCTTTGACACATGTACATCCTCTTGAAGACTCTGCTCGAAAATCCCACGCCTAATGTGTACTACTACATAATACCTTTGTTTAGGGTGGGATTGCTGATACTAGTGATATCCTCTATTCAGATATTTGAACGCCAGCAAAATGTAAAGGCCTCCAGTGCAACACGAAGCGACACAAGGAGTTTTACGAATTGAATTAAAGGCGAAGCGGCTTACATATGGCAACAGTAGGAATAACATCGGTTGAGTGGTTGAGGTAATCGTGCGCATGCTGGAGAAAGTGATGCGAAAATTAATATTTGCAAAGAGTAAGCTCAAACGTGTCGTAAGCCTCGTTAGAGGACTATGTATTTCCCTTCAGGCAGTTTTTCATTTTTACGGAGCGACTGGGGATCAGTTTAAAACCGAAGGCATCCTCTTCAGCCGAACGGAAAGACAGTGAAAGGGACATATTCCTACCATCATTGAGGCCATGTGTATTCGCATTGTTGATAGTGGTAACAACTCTGAAGAGCCGAAGCGACAATCAATGGAAAAATCCGACTCTAGGTAACAGGCAATTGCTCACGCAAAGTGTGACGGCATGTGCTATCCAAAGAAATCTGGTAATAAACACTAATTGCATGCGTAACCTTTTGCGTTCGGTTCGGCCATTCTTACCGGAAAGGTTGCGGGCTGTGCATGTCGGCGCGTTGAACAGAAGTTGTTGAAGCAGAGAATGAAGGTCCTCTGCATAATGGGAAAAACGTTGGGTATTTCCCGTTCCGCAAAAAGAAAAAATGATATTCGACAGAGCGAAGGGATTTTTAATTGAACCGAGCCAGCTCTGTCAGGCGGGCTTTTTTAGCGCAACGCGTCACATAACAATTATAGTAATGCACTTGAAAAACGTTTTCAGCTTGCCTCATCTAATAGCCCAAAAACCTCAACAGGCACCTCTTTAGTTCATGCCGTCTAGGTACGTCCGCTTGAAGATAATGTGTCATTAGGAGATGACAATCTATTTTACTGCATGTTATAATGCGGCTTAGGGTTTCAAATATCTAAATTGCCAACTGTAGTTTACTTTAAAAAATAAATAATTAGGCGAGTCAAAATAACCCATCTTTTGACTCACAAATTTGACGACCCACACATTTGACTTTTTCACTAGACAGCCTAATTTGACTAATTTTTGCCGTTTTACTTGGTCTACTTGCCAATGTCGGTACAAAAAGTGAAGGCGATACACACACCTGTATAAAATAATCTCAGTTGCACAGTGGAGCGTTGGCAAGGCCAATCTGTAGTTTTAGGAAGGGGAGGAGTTGGATTAGGTTCGATCAAACCGGCTCAGTGCAACCTTCCGTAGCCTATCCCCGATCCACTTTGCTGCATTAATTGGACCATCGCTACCCTTAATGCAGAACAGTTTTATACTCCGCTGCTCGACCCAGACGATATATTACTGCCTGTCAGCAATTCAGCTGTCTGGTATGCCATCACACGAGCGTATCGCACACAAATTTGCAAGGAGGCTATTGCGCGCGTTCAGTTCGCCACTAAACAACAACGCAGTGCACTAACTATATTCGCATCTCAGTTTAGGCTTATCCAATATTGGCCGCTACTAATTCGTCGAGCCTTTCTAGTGAGCATATGTTCCTACCGACATTTATGGGCAAAACAACCCTTAGGTTTGCCTCAGCGCGTGTTCCCGTCGGGTTCACGCAGCAAATGAATCCTTTTCATTCTTTATGCGAGCGAGATGATAGCAGGGAATGGAAGCAAACTGGAATGAGATCGAAGGTAAAGCAGGTGGGAGAAGGAATTGTGATGGTGGGCGAAGGTCTGATAAAGAGTTAGTTCATCTCGACAACGGATAGATGAGTACCACCGGATCCATCGGATCAGTTATATATCCTCAGAACATCGTCCATGCATTGAAGAGCGGTCGTATACACGTCGTTCAATGCGCAGATGATGCCCTCCTTCCCGACCTCCACGCTGGACGGGTTGGCTGGTGCCAGTTGGCTGACGCTTCCCCATAAAGGAGACGGCTCTCGTTCTGAGCTAAGCCCGCCAAACACTGACGGCCTATAAGTATAGACCGATATTATGGTTCCTCTATCGGGCACTTTGGCCCGGCTTGTATGGAGATCTTTTAGCACATGTTGATCTTCTTCTATCGTGTCGCAAACTGGGAAGAACAAAGGCTGTGGCGTCAACGCAGCAAGAAGGAGAAGCGATTAGATATATCTGATAAAATGGCCCGCGGAGATGTAGAGGGCATTAGGCATACGATCGCATTAGGTAGGAGATGTATGAGTGTACGTGAGGGCAAAGAAAAACTTTCCAGTTAGGACCTGCCCGTATCCGTCGAGGGATCAGGCCTATCTGGCAGTCTGCAGAGCGAAGAGAAACACCGCATAAGATCGTTCCCAAAGGATTATGGCAAATAGTTAGTTAGCGATAGGCTAGACCAATTTCGACGTCGGCAGCAGATGGGGATGAGCACTTCATGCCGGGGGCAACGCCAATCCATTTAGCTTACAAATCACATTGGGAAGAACAGGTTGTTTTCAACGTTTTATTTCAAATAGCACATGGGCGTTAAGGTCAGAATGTAAATCTGTTGAAAAATTGAGTTAAATTTAACATTTATTGTATACGTAGGGTTTTGGAGTCATATTTATCTTGACCACAGTTTAGGATGGGTCTGCACAGAAACAGCCGATATTCTGCGCTATTTGGATCCTGGCCTACCTGAATCCACGACTGCGTCCTTCAGAAATTGTATGCGATTGTTTTGCCTTTTTATGCAAGTTCATTCTAGTCTAGTTGACAACTTGAAAGAAGCAGCTACGCAGTTGTCACCATTGTCCCTTTTTATACAAGTTCAACTGTTGTTATTCACTGCGTTTATTTCTCGCCAGTCTGACAAGCCTGCTTAAGTTTCAAACCCAACTAGTAGTACGAATTTATGGCTCATTAGTTAAGAATTCTAAATAAATCAATTGTTAGGCTACGAAAAACCCACATTAAATCAGCTCTCTCCTAATCCGCAATACTAATTGCATTAAGCTACTTCGAAAATCCTCTTTACAAGACACTAATTTTTCAAATTCATATTTTACCTTTTGAGAACAATCAATAATATATATATTTTTTCGATATGGTTGTAACGTAGGTTATCAGCGTACGTACTAACCATATTTCACTACAGTACTTGTGTTGCGTATATTTTTTGCGAGCGCCTATGAATGCTTATGTGCGTAACCAATAGTCCTCGGCGTAAGCACATCCGGCGTGACCTCGTCACGCCTGTGCTTTACTGATCAGCTGAACTGATAAGCGTGACAATTGTGAGAGACGCTTCTATTGGAAAACAAGCTATCTATAACACTACAATGAAATGATTATTTGTTCAGGTTACTAAGCATACAAACAATCGGTCAAAATAATTAGAGGTTACAGAACCAACTCAAGAGGTGGCAGTTGGAATGGCACGCGTACATCGTGCACAGAAGAACACCCAAAACTGAGACGCACATGCAACATAATCTAGTCAATCGAATGTGAATGAATGATATTCGAATAGCCAATTCATTTAATTAGTATTAGCCTGACAAGTTTTTAACAATCTTCGACACTAATGGACGTCTGTTGAGAATGCGGTGTAGTAAGGCTGGGACAGGGTAAAGATATCAACTACGCATTACAGTATGCACAGCGCTGTATATTGTGCCTACTGAAACACTTCGCATGTCCTTGTTGAATATTCTATTCGGTTACTTTGAGCCTTCGGGGCGTTCGTTGCCTGTTCGAACTTTTCTTTCCCGGTATAGGTGAAGGCAGTAGGCCTTTTCGCGAACATACGTCACAGCAGGAGGACAGCAGGAGTGAACTGAGGTGCGATGTAGTGATGTGTCAAATATATCTACAACTGCGAGTCGATGACAACATAGCAATACGCTGCATCGGTGGAGCTAGCTAGTAGTCGATTTAAGTAATAAAAGTTTATATGCGAAGATAGGCGGTCAAAGATTTCAGGAAGGTTTGATAACGAACTGCCCCCATTGTTTAAGCTGACTTAAATAATAGAAGGCACGGTTAGGTATGCGCTTTCGAACTATAAAAGTGAGACAAGAAATAAACTTGTAGGGCCGTAATAGGGCGTCTTATTTAAAAATCCCGTTTCGCGACATAGCCGGGTCGACCATGCCATGTGGCGGCTGACAGGAACGAAGGGAACACGCAGGAGTGCGTGGGCATCTCTTGCACTAGCTCGAATTGGGACGATTTCTCATCATTCTTTTCATAAGTCTTCGTTTATCGTTCCGTCAATGTATAAGGGCTAAGGCGTGGTAAAGCGTAAATTTATAGTTGGGTCGATGTATCCGAGCTGTGGGCGCTACGTGGAGTCGGTGTGGTCGCCTTAAAAGCTTCCTGAAGAAATCTATAGTCTATTACTTAAGTATTGCGTATTACGTTTCCTCGTACACGCACAACAAAGACATAACGTGTGCGTCGAACCATTGTGCGTTCCAGATAGTCTTGTTTATGCCAGGTATAAACTAAATAGGTCACCAAGAATCGTTTAAATAAACACAATGCTGCAAGACAGAAGATGAGGTTACGTTCCGTCGATCATAGTGGCGCCAGCCGTCCATATATCTTCATCGATGATGAATGATTGGTCGCTCCTCGACGAACCTCTCGTCTCTTAATCCTGCTTTGCACTTTTTCTACGTCTCGCCAGGCGATAAACAACCATCAGCGGAGTCTGTGTGTCAGCGTCCATAAAAGTGTGGTTTATATTGGCCTGTCGTGGCGCGGGCAATACCCAATCGCCATAGCAATATTAACCAATAAATTATACCGCGCGATTCGACAGGAGCGCAGATGATCCCTCTCCCTCTCTCGTGCAGTCCCACTGGATCAGGCGAAGTCTGTGCCGGCTGGCCGTGCGGGAACGTCTGCCGCTGCCGCAACGGTCCTTAACGAGGGGGAGCAAAAGGTCGAGAGGTCCGGCAAGACGAGAGGGATACTTGTGTGTCGGATTCAGCCCAGCAAGCAATCGAGGAGGCGCAGAAGTTGGCCGCCTCGACTTCGTATCGTCGACAAACGCCGAGCCACCCGGCCAAGGCATAGCAAGTGAGATCATAAGTGGATAGTAGGGTAACTCTTAGGGGAAAGCAGACGGACTCGCCAGATCGCGAATCGCCCATTGGAGCCAAGAAACGAAGGGTGTTCGGGGGTTGGGGTTTTGCTCGGTGGGTAAGTGATTCTTCATCGCTGTGGTTTGCCTCCTCACTCGTAGGCGGTGCGCAATCGATGTTTGGCGCCCAACAATGTTTTGTATATAGATATATCGCTGTGGGATACGAACTGGGTATGTATGTGTGGTTGTTATTGGTTGTTAGTTGGGTAGCTTTAGTGATATTGTAGGGTGGGGTGAGAAGTGGGTGGCAACTAAGAACAGAATAGAGTGGGCTGTGAAGGTTGAGAAATTGGTCCAAGCAAGCCACCAAACTCGAAAACCCAATGAGTGGAGAAACTCCTTCAGCTAGTCTAGGTGCCCACTGTATTAAATTGCAGATTGGCTGGGACAAACTGGTTGAAACGATTAGGCGGGCAACCCAAAGCATTTCTAAGTATTTCGGTCGTGATTTACGATTTAATTAATTATCCAAATAATAATAGAAAGCCTAAAAAATTTTAGATTATTAGTACGGCAATAAACATTGTTTATATATAAAGCCCTTTTCTACGAAACTGTGAGTCATTTTAGCCAGGCAAGATTCGGCTCCATTGTCCAATAGCTATGCGATGCTGATAAACAGAATACACATACACAGATAGCACACGGTTCCTGTCCTCAAGAAATAGAAGGAAAAAATAACTCCTCCGCTAGCGTGTGTTAGCCTGCCTGCGTGTATGTTTGCACGTTTATGGTAGCCACATCACAGTGTAAGGGCAGGGAAACATAGCGGGCAACGAAGTTGCCCCAACCTCATCTCTCTCAAGGGACCTCTGGCGCCCGGCGAAGCAGCAACCTTCTACTACATCTACCCGTGGGACGATTGATGGAACAACGTCTAAGAAAAAGCTTGCACCTGTACGTAGGGCGCATAGAATGGACAACGGTTTCATCTAGCTCGACCCTTGAGATAGCTTCTTCTTCACTTCTTGCCTTCGTTTTACGGTCCCCTTTGGTCTCATTTTTGTTCACACGGAACCGACAGAATCTGCATTCTCATTCAGCGCCCGATCTACTCCCCGCTGACCATCCACAGGACAAAACACTAGGGGAGTCGTAAGGATCTGAATCCGATGTTTTTTTATGCAAAGGCCTGACCACACAAAGTAGCTTAATGCAACGCTCACAAAAAAGCTGGCTGCCCCGCAACCTCCGAACCTAGAGAGATTCCATCGATATCTCATCAACTGAACCAAGTCGTGCGTCGGGTTGTCTAACTTAAGCATGATAGCAGAGTATTGGTTTCCTAGTTGCAACCGCTATTACTGTATGGCGTACTGTCTTCCCTCCTTGTTTATTTTTCTCCAAAAGTGGGCACACATGGGCTAGCATTGGATGGCATAAAAAGCTCACTCCTCTAAACCTTGCAAATACTGCAGCAGCTTGAAGATTGCGTTTATACACACATGTACTAATTAAATGTATTACCATTAGTTGTACGAAACAGGGGCTTGTCATTTTTTGTAAGAAGCGTAGAAAATCATGCGAGTTATTCTCAAGCAGGATATTAGATATTTAATTATACGATATTGTCAAGAAGACTCACTGCGTCCAAACATTTAATGCGGCCATTTAAGCTCTTCGCAACTCTAATATTGCTCCCGAGACTCTACTTAAAACTTACTCTAGCGCAGTCGATTTATGTTCAACAAGAATAATGAAATAGTACTCCCGAAGAAGGGCCGATATTCGACGAGTATAAAAGAAGCGGAACCCGATTAAGTATTGAGTCAATTAAACTGTATTTTTCCTATTGATCAGGACGCTTTCCAAAGAAAAGACCACAAAATGGACGAAGGTCACGTAGGAAATCTTGGGAGTGCTTGCTTGTCTCTGCTGCTGTTGCTGTCAATTCGTCCTCTACCGAATGCGCCTATTCTCCCACCCAGTGGCAAATCTGCCTGACTGTCTAACCCACAAAGAGTGGCACCGAAAGAGTGAAGACTCCCAGCGAACTCCCCAACTTCTTCTTTTTTCCACTAAAGAGTTGGCTGCCCGTGGCATAAAGTTAGTCGGTCTCCTTGATGGGTCACTGGACGAATGAGTCGGCAAGGAGCCAACCGCTGCAACGACTGAGAGGCGGGGGGGGTACACTCCTGTACGTGGACGGGGACTTTCTGCTACTACTTAAACGAACCTAACCGGGCAAAACGAAGGAGATCGTGCTTGCTTCACTTTACAAATATGGGCATACAACGACACGCCAACTGCGCTGGTAATACTAAAAAATGACATGTAATGATGACTTAGACGACAATTACGTATAGTGTTCGAAATGGCCTATCTTTGCTTACATTTTACTTCAACGTATTTTCACCATAAATGGATTTTCATAAGATCAGATTATATGAACGAACAGTATTAATTAATTCGGGAAAGCAGCACAATTATAAAGGCAGTGGAATAATCCATATAATTAGAGATCTCCGTTGTATCATAAATAGAAACTGTAATCGATTTGTTGAAAATGTGTAGGTTTCTAGGATCTTAAATATAATATTCTCTAGTGACGAATCTGGCTCAATTCGTTTATATTTAAGTAGAACAATGTTGAATTGAATTCGCAAACCAAACGTTTAACACAAAAAATTCCACTTCAAGTAAAGCTATACGAAAAGAATCTTATCGTGAAGTAGGCCAACCATGATAATTATAGTAATTCGGTCAAAATAGCGTTTCGTTTGAGTAAGTTTATCTGTTGTTTTATTTTCCCCAATAATGAGTCCATTGTCTTCGATGCAATTAACAGACGTCATTTAGCAGAGAGAATGCGTGAGCCGTGTATTGTGGTGCGTATACAGAATTACTCCTGAAACTTTCGAACTTGTTAGTAACAAGTTAGAAAGTCTCACGAAAGTTTTGCGCATTTTCCTTGGTGCTTCCACTTAGACACACGGTTCGCAGACATTGAAGTCCGCCTTACTACTGCGCAATTCGGTGAATATGTCAGTATTGGTTACATAAGCTCCTCCGCAGTTGTTCTTTTATAGAATAAAATCCATCAATCTTTGGCAAAAGGCCAAGAGATTTTCCGGCAGCAGTCACGGCCGTGCACCGAGCACAGAAATTGTCCAATATCTATGGTCACGCTAATTCCCGGAGACAGGCTATTCAATGCGTATGCCTCTTGGCGAGTGCCCCTAATGTGTACACCTACTGTTTGCCGTCGTGCCTCATGTACACTTTTTGTACTACCGCTTTTAGCAGTTCTGACATGGTGGTTACCTTTTGTTTCCTCTATTCCGTAATCAAATTTCGCCCCATCTAGCCGTTTTGTGCTACACAGCTTCTGCATCCATGCATTCACCCTGCTAGCGCAGCAGAATTCTCCTTGAAAAGATAAACAATTCGATTTGATCCTGCATACACTCGTTGATTTCGCTGCCTTGATTCTTCCATACTTATCTCGTTCTTACATATGTGTTTCTTGTTGTTGTTATTTTCGAAAGGACGAAAGGCACGCGGTTGGTACTTTGTTGTTTGCATAATACAGCTCGTGCGGGTATGTCGCGGCCAGATTGCCACTATGAGTAGCAGGAGAACATCGGTTTTGGCTTTATTGGATGCGCTAGTGAAGGTAAAGCCTAGTTTGCATAAATCCGACTTCTCTATCCGACTGTCGTGCAGGTAGGTGTCCTACGTGCGGTCGAACCGTCTTAGTCTTTCACGTTTAGCTTGCTGCTTGGTTGACAGTTGGTTCTAAAGTTCGACAGAATTACCGAAGTAGAACCAACGTAACAGGGCCATTACGTATTCACCATTCACCCTGACGCAGCCGAACCTAAAACCCGGTACGAAGTGAGCCACGTCGGATGAAGGGTGTGGTTTTCTGTTATGTTGAGAAAGCACGTCTGCTCTTCAAAATGTAATTGGTGCGAACGACGATGACATTTGACGTACTTCGCTTCGCGGCTTCGCGGTCTAGTATCTTCGACCTTGCTCACGATACGAGTGTGTTCACGCTGGCTGCTGAAGCTCCAAAACAATGAAGTCCTGAGTCCAAACCCATCGTATTCACTTCAGGCTAATGGTGGCATGCCCAAAGTGTCAACCCTCTGACAGGTTGTATGTGTGTCTATGTGTGAGGATGGCATAACAAAGGAAGGGAGCGTCAATGTTCGTTTTGTTTCGTCCCGTTTTCGCCTCCTAGTCGGAAGTGATGTGTGAAGTAGGCAGAGTAACTTGCCTAAGTAAGTAAGTAGCAATGGCGGCTGCTGTTAGCTGATGTTTCATAGTTGTTTAGCAGAGGATCCACTACCACCTCGAAGAGGTGGGTGTGCTTGTACGTTCGTTAATATGTGTTCATCATAGGGGTCCTTGCGAGTATCATTATCGTCGAAGGCAACGATCTGTAGCAAATGTACATGTATGCAGTAATACTGATGGTATGAAGTAATGCTGTTGGTTTGCGTTGGAGATGCGTTAATCAACGGTGACGTGTGACGTGAGACCCATCTACTGGATGAGCCGTGCCACTGCTTAAGGTAGCAGGGAGCAGGACGCCTAACCCAGTGCAGGAAGAGGCGTCACGCCGCCAGGAGGTGAGCACAAACTATGACACTATTAATGGCGCTCCTCTCAGAAAGAGGAACAGCAAATGAAATGGCTGTCGACCTTGGACTCGATTAGTACGCCGAGATGTTGGCTGCCGAATTGTTTTACACGCTGGTCAGCTGCGCACAGCGATAATTTATTAGCTACCGAAATAGACTGAAACACATTCGTGCCTCAATCAATCCCACTTTGGTGTACTGACTCAATAACGGAATAACATTTAACAACATACACTAAAACAAAGTGTGAACTATATATGAACGACTCATCCGTTTCACTTGATTAAAGCGATGTACATACAACATGTTGGGATTACGGTCGCCTTTTTCGGTAACAAGTACAAGTCATTTCACAACGACCTTAGAGTTTAGCAGGGCGGCTTTTTGTATATAAACTTTGTGTTACTTATAAACAATGAGTACGTTTATTACACATTCTTGCATGCGGGTATTTATAGAAAAGAGGCACATTAAATTTGATAAAAATTCTTTTTCATAACGATGTACTGCACGGGACTCAGGATCCCATTTGCATCGTAAAAATTACAACTATCGAAAAAGCATATGCACATGGAGACAACCATCTCTGGGGCCATGCTCATTATGGCAAATAATTCAACACCAACGCAAAACGAGAGCTCATTAGAAAGTTGCCTCTTCTTTAGGAGCGGAGCTTATAGCCACTTTGCCAAAATGTCCTGCTCCTAAACGCAAGAGTCCCCCCTTCTTGAACGCAATCGGCACCTAGTAGTCAGGAGTTCAGCTTATCGCCTAGGTGTCTAGCTGGTGAGGAACCGGTTGCTCCAGCTACCGCTCGACAAAGGCCATTAGCACCCAATAAACTCTCCGGGGCTACGCAGTTGTAACCTACGGAGATAGGCGCTCTTGTATTCACATCAGCTGATCTTTCTACCTGCGGCAAAGAACATCAATCTATCTATTTGCGGTTGCCCTCGGTCATGTCGATGTGGAGGATTGTGAAACTCAGCAATGCAATCGATTGCCATAAGTGCTTTTGATGTGTGCCTGTTACGCAGGCATTTACTGCCAAAAAGTAGGAAGCAAAAGCGACCGGCGTAGCAGCGGCGGAAGGAACTTGTGGGTCTGATGAAAATATTTACCCTGTAATTAATCTTCGTACTTCAGCTCCCCTGGGTCCTGCCAAGCTACGCCGCAGTAGCCGCACTTGGGTGCGCTCAGGAGCGTATTGGTGTGAGACGTGCCGAGGGGATCTTTCGACGCAGGCCAATGAATGGTCGGTTGATTGAGGTTGAGGAGCTCGCAGGCAACGCGCCGAAAGCATCGGAGTACTGTGGCACCTTCCCCCTGTCTCGCTGTTAGTGCTCTCGAATAAGCTCATACACTCGGCGTAGCAAGATACGCGTTGAAACGCACGGATCTAAGGCATGGAACAGTAAACAATGAGACTGAAACATTCCCTCACTAGCCTGGCAATTGTCCTCCTGAGCCGCGTACGGCGTTCGATGTATGTTCGGGCAGGCGCTTCGGAGCGGTACAAGCGTAGAAATAAGAGGACTGTCTGACAGTAAGAGGGACTTGATGTTAGAGACAAGAGTGTGCCTACTCGACGGTTGGTTGGCTTCGTCGTGGCACGCCTGGTGAAGGCATCTTAATTAAAGCCCATGATGCCAGTGTCCAGAGTAGAATGAACATCGTCGACCAACCTAGCAGTTGTTGAGTGGAGACTTGCTGGGGGTGGACAAGAAGAAAACAGGGAAAAGCACAACGAGCCGAGAAATACGTGGGGAGGCAACGCACATCTCGTACCTCTCAGAGGTTAGGTGGTTGGAGCGAGAGCTGGTTAAAAGGAGATGTCTTCCAACCGTCGCACAGGGAGTACAAGGTGGACCGGGGCGGGAGTCACGAAACTCTTGATAGCTGGTCTCGGGAGTGCTGAACCTCCTGATTCGAGCTACGGAGGCGAAAAGGTCTGCTTAGTTTTCGTCTAAACCTGAGCTGATGACAGAAAGAACTGAGCAAGGCAGGAAAACGCCATCAACAGGAAACGTTGAGCTGGGGCCACTGATCGAGGACAAGCTCTTGTGATTGTTGTGCTCTGCGTTCTGCTGCCCTTTTGCATCGTCTACTATTATGTCACCCACGAGGACCGAGAAGCGAATGTCTTTACAGCTTGGACTTTGAAATTCGTAGAACTTCTCTTGCCAAACTGTTTTACTTTTTGTGAGCGAATAACTACGTCGTAGGTAGCATTTTGAAATGTTGCTACTTGCAAGATAAGTACGTTATTTGGCGTCATTTACTTGCCCCTTCAACTGAAGGTCATTAATACATAACAGAATAGTTCAGCAATTTGGCTGTTTTTGATCGCCTTGTATTCACCACCTGGCCGGATAAATTTACCTGACAAGGCAAATTTTCAAGTTGAGAGGTGTAGGGAGACTTTCACAGCGATTCTCGATCGGAACGTTCAGATGAAGCAGAGAGATGAAAACGCGAAAACATGGTCCCTGCACAAAAAAGTAAGAGAGTGAGACACAGAATGGAATGAGAGCGGGTACCACCAAAAGCAAATGACGCAATTTCCGCCAGACACGTCCCATCCGAACGTGCCGTGAAAAACTTGGCTGGCGTTGAGGTATCGACCAAAATGTGTTTTTAGCCTGGTCTGGCCACAGAAGATCGCCCTTATGTGCGGCCAGAGGGATGCCAAGGGAGGGGTCGATGAGGGACAGTCTTATAGAACATGCGTAGGTAGCTGCGTGAAAGGATTCGAAATGGGCGGCTCAAAGCGACCGATGCGTGCGGCAGTCTAAGGGACAGCAAAGCTACAAAATTACGACCGGACCCTGCAAGTGGAATAAAGAGGGCTTCAGCCAAAGTGAAACTGATTTATGGGTCTAGTGGGCTGTTTCACCGGGGCAAATAATGTTAGTTGAGCACGATTAACGAAACGAGATAAAGTACCTAAACACCGAGTACAGCGGTTAGAATGAGTTCGTCACAGAGCACTCGAGCGGTTATCACCAAAGACGTGATGTTCCGTTGGCCAAAACAGCGATTTCTCTACGTTGCCGCCATTGTCAATAAGAAATAGTTAATTCTGAGAATTCCAGAGGATTTGACCGAATCATACAACTATTACAGGAAATTTATTATAAGCATTGACTAATTATCTAATCACCAACCGTGCTTAGAAATTAAGCTGATACATTATTTATATGCGAAGTAAAGTGGTCAAATCATTACGAAATACATTCGACTTATGACGTTTTGCAGCTATTTACAGCTTTGTATGAATTATGACATGGCCAGAAGATACAATCACAAAGAAATGTCATCATACGACGACGATTAAAGGTGACGGGGCAGCCCCACTGCTAGATCATGTTCGCATACATTCTCTAGCTGGGCGTAACACAACTTTTTACTTGAGAGAAAGACCGACCAAAACCCTGCCATGTGAACAAGTTTCTCCTCCAAAACACTTGATCGGAACTTCTATTAAATTCTATTAATTCTATTAATGCGTTTTACGCTATAATGGTATAAATACAAGTACGCGACGATGGCCAAATAATTTAATATTTAGTTTTTGGACTCACGCTCGGTATTATACAATTACCCAGCTGGCTACTCAGTTCCTTCTTTTCCGCCCCATCCATTGGCGCTCAAATACCAGCAGGTGGTCGGCAGACTCGGTTACCTATATTTGGATTAAGAATGCTCTGCGCAGCGAATCCTTCTCACACCGGGCCGTTCGCTGGAGGAAGCGGGCTATTAAAATTCTGCAAGCTTCAACGCGTCCAATGAGGCTGTTCGACCCAATAGAGCTAGCTGCTCCTTCCTCGGTGCTAAAGCCTAGGCCCGCTGGTCTTATCCCACAGAGGTAGGACGTGCGTTAAGAGAGACGTCGATTTGTCAAAAGTGCCCCATCAGTATAAGTCTAGCTGCGATGGCCAGACTCCACAACTACCACAGGGCGAACACGATCCGCAAGTTTTTCGCCGCTATTATTATGACCAGGGTCGCTGCATACGCTACGACAGGCAAGAGCAGCAGAGCCGTCGTACGCGAGTCCCTCAGCCTCATATTCTCATACTACGACAATCCGCCACCACGATAAGATTAACCGTAGACACTCCGTGAAGTAAAGAGGATGAGAGGGCGGGCTCACAACCTAAGGATCAGCTTTGCTCGCGCAATGTGATTCTGACCACGTCGAAAAACTTGCTAGAGTGGCGATCAAGTTTCAATAGGTAAACTGCGAAAAAATAGCTGGTCCATACTGGCTGTCGTGGCTTAATAATGACTTATGTAAGAAAAATCCATGTTATTTTAATCATCAACTTTCAATGGTGTTTCACACATATGATAAAAGTAGAATATTGGTACGCATGACTGCCACCAATTAAAAAACCAAAAAATTAGATATTACGTATAATGTACGCATTGAATGTTAGGATAGTGCACGTCAAATAATTCTTATTTCTTCCTAATAATCTTAATAATGTCTTATACTATGCACAGGTGACAACAGCAAAGCTTTTTCGTAAAACCTAATTTCGCGTTCAAAGATAAAAAACCAAAAACAAAAAACATCTTCCATAGTTGCAGTTCCTTACCGTCTTGTCTTTCCTCCCTCTCTTACCCTATATGAGTTGCGTCAGACTAATCCCAGAGATAATAGCTCGCGTCGATTAGCGCGTCGAGTGGTTCTATAGAAGGCAGCAAAAGCAGACGGGAACACGTGCGGCTAGGCAGGGCCCTAAGCTGAGGTAACTCTGTTTCAGCCAGGACCTGACGCGTATGCTACAGTTGGCCGACTGGTCGCATTTCAATGAACAACCTCTGAGATAATCTGGTGCCGCTTTGACCAGACCTACCCAAAATCGTGGTGCCGCTCTTAGACGCTCGGTCCCGCAGGCTGGACGTGGCCACGTTCACCGCTAGCCTAGTAGGTGTTTTTTGGAAAACGAAGATGCGGAGGTGGCTGCCCAATTTGAAGTTGGTAAACGGACGCCCTCAGTTTTCAACCATTCTAGCAGTAGCCGCTGTTAACAGGGCCATACGGTGAGACGATCCCAGTGCGGGCGAATGCGTTCGGAACGGCCTGTACGAAAGTGGTGGGTTACCGTTGGCCTCAAGGGAGTTAGCCTTGACTGGGGAAAGCGGACAAGAAGACCGCGGACATAGGTCAGCGCAGATACCAGTGTTGTAATAGAGCCGAGAGTTCACGTACTTCCGTCTCCTGCACTTTGCGCTGCGACGTTGAAGGGAACAGGTTGGCATTCTAAGTGCTGTCTCAATGCAGTGTTGCTATGAAAACTTGATATCTGAGAGATTTCTTTACAGCTTTGAATCGATCTTGTTGACAAAACTATCGAGAAAAGCAACAAACGTTGAGTGATCGTCTAAACGAAAATTGTACAGGAAGGGTGAACTAATATGAATGAAATCATCGAAGAGTATGTGATCTCTACTGACAAGTGCATTAGCCTATGGACAATGCATCGAAGTGCTCATTTCTCGAAGCAGACTGTCATCATTATTGGCATGCATACCATACTACCTATGAGCTACTTCATGTCATGATAGTTTTATTAAAAATAAATTAGGTTGTGTTTAACACTTATAAGTTACGGAACCATTGGTATAGCGCTGCTATGGCTAAAAAGCCGATAAATGAGACTTTACTCATAAGTAGTACAACTTGTGAAACAATAATCAACCATTTATCGTTCATTACAATTTTTTTTCACCTCGATACAATTGCCTTTTCTTATTATTGGTCATTGAAAGTTCAAATAATGCTTGAAATAATAAACTAAAGTTCAGTATATGGTGGAACGACATCATAAACCCTGGTGAAATTATTGTTACATACCTATCACAATACTAGAGCGACAGTGTATACACCATTCACTTTACAATCATCGTTCGTCAGTTTAATGCGTACTTATTGGGAAAAATGGAAATAAATGACAAACCGGGAACATTCAATCAGCGATCTACCCAAAATCGTTTTATACTAATCACGGCTCTTCGAAATTCGCATAGGTGCAAAGATCGGCCCGTGAAGTCCGCCATTTTCGTTTTTTTCAAAACTATTCGGGTGATCTACTCGTATATGGGCATCTTAACGCGTTTGTTCGGAGCATGGTAAGTGTAGGTCTAAGTAACAGTCTCATTAAAACTTTATAGCACGCAGCGACGCAACTAACGGTTGGGAAGGCGTTCCTTGTTAAATAGTAGGCAGATTCGCCAACTGAACGATGCACGTACTTGATGGAGTCCGGAGAAGACTTTAGGGTTCGGGGGTCCTAAACTGGGATGGAAGACATCTACCTTCTAAAGGATAAGCACACACCGACTGGCGCCGGGAATCGTTACGATGCTGTAGCGTATTCTTCGACAACTTTCTCCAGCGCCTTCCTCCACATTATGGAGGAGTTGTGCAAACGACTATTACCGAATGCACGACGTATCCTGCCTCTGAGAACGAGGCTGGAGGGCCATATACGACTATAAAACGAAACGTTACGTTACATAAATAGTGGGCGGTGCATAATTAGAGTACATGTGCAGGTAATACATCGCTCAAGGAAGACGTCGGCCGACTGGTTCGAACTGGATGTAGCGGGTTGCCTTTTCGATAAGAAATCTGATTGTTTCTATGTAGGAAATTAAGGCATTTGTAGTGGTTTTATTGCCTCTTTACGAATGCCAAGCCGTTACTTTTTGCATTGTGACAGAAATAAAAGCAAACGTTCTATTTGTATTCCTAGTAGGAAATAGATGTTTTATTGGCATTGCTCCTACAAGGACCTATTCTATGAATTATTATTTCCTATTATACTTGCCATTACACTAATAACACCTATGTGTGGCTATGTGACCTTTGTCTAGTGTAAAGTTTGGTGTAAATTATAGAATGTGATCCTTTGTTTTCACCGGTGTCTCCCCGTGCAAAGAAAACGAATGATCGGAGATGCTGGTCGTGAAGCAAGCGTGTCAATAAAACGTGTTTTACATCCGTGCCGAGTCATGCGCCGTGTCCATAAAGCGACACGCGAAGAACTCGGATAACATAAATTATGTATACGATCGGTTGGTCTTTGGCCGCCGTTAGAGGCCTGGTTCTTTCGTTGATGGGTGAGGACCACCCTACGGCCAGTTCGATGTTCTAAAGTGTTGAATTGCCCTCACCCGCCTATGCCGTGTGAGCCAGTGCCGTTTTATTTCACGACGAACAGCAATATCGGAAAGAACAAAAATTGCCACGCAAGGGAGGAAACTTGGATCAAACATGTTTTAACAACTGGCACGGAAATAAACTTAACGATCATATTATTTTTCATACGGTGGCAAGGAATGGAAACAATTTGAGCCTTCACAAATCAGAATTACCACTGAGTCGACACAGCTGTGGGCAGGAATGACAGGCTGACAAGATCCGTTTAAACGAAGTAAAGACACATCAGTGAGTTAGAAGTATAAAGTGTATTTTTTTCATGGCCTATATTTCTAATAAAGCTTTATGTAATTGTTTCGGTAATTTGCGTAGGTATATGTATGATATCAGAATAAGAACAAAGAACATTTTTTATGTATGTTCATAAGGTTAGGCAGATCTACCCGCGTGCCACTGACCTTAGCCTATGTAATCTTTGTCGCAGAGCGATCCAACAGTAGGGAAATTATGTATAGGAAATTTATATGTAAAAATTAGCAACTGTCAAAAGACAGATTCTCTTAAATAGGCTCTTTGGTATTCCAAAAGGAATAAAATCTATAATGTTCCACAACATTTGCTTTTAACCAACGAAATGCACTAACTCTACAATTATTTTGCGGTGTAGCCCTAGAAGAAACCTACGTTCACTCTACTGAGGCGGGCGTACACGAGGGGAAAAGACGAGGCTTTTCTCTCCATTCTAATATTTTGTTAGCCAACCTTGACGTATGTAAACATCTATAAAAATGCAAGAATACAACAGCCCTAAAATCCAAAAGTTTAACGGCAAAGCGGTTAGCTCATTTACATGTGCAAACTGAGTAAACGAGAATAGGCTGGGTATTTCTCTCCTGCAAAATATTCTCGAATAGGCATTATATTGGCAAAGCCATATTTCAGATATTGTTATGTCCCAGAAGGGAATTGTAAGGCACCTTCAGCAGTTTTCTTTCTGAAAAATTTCAACGCTGGCAGAGGTAAACATAAATCCGAGGTTCTAAAAAAGTTTATGATTATTATATCTGCATACGAATCAGAAACAGGGCAGCATTGTCGGTAGAATGCATTCAGGACTGTTAAGGCATATTCGACTGCCATGTCTTTATTATCTAGTGGGCCTACAAAATTGCGTTGTCAAATGGTATCCTCTGAGCACAGGGGAATGAGCAAATGCTTCTTTTTTATAATTAATTGTTTGCAATGTTTCGATGTCAGTCAAATGTCGCAGATTTCCGACAGTGCTTAGATTTTTGTCTGAATGTTGACCATCCAATAGGCGTAAAGTAATATAAAATCCTAGAAAAACGTGTGAGCTATCAGAAGTAGCTATAGCTCTATATACCCTGACGCAATGTTCTATGTACTTGTGGGTGCGCTTCATAACAGCAGCAATGTCCCAGACAAAATGTAAGACTATAAAATGAAAAAACTGAAAAAATGAAAAAGAACAGAATATGACTACACGTAGTAAGGTTAATTTTTCTTTATTTTGCTGTTTGCTTCACAGGTGAGCTGGATGGCGAGCCTCGTCACCTGTAACACTTCTTGTCTAATTGACTTGTCATATGGTCGAATAGTTCCGCCCAAAACCGCAGCTTGATCCTTGTAAATTTCATTTAAAAGTGAAAAATTATCGTCCTGTTATGTGTTCACCCATAGCTTATTTATTCGCTAAGTTGGGTGAAGCGTGTGTCGTTTTTGCATACATTCTGACGAGAACACAAAAAATACAATCGTAAGGTGATGTCCAATCTGTATCACATTCCAGACTATGGTTCGCAAAATTATTGCCCCATGTGGAATTTCTAAAGCGCAGCGTTACGTCATAGCCATTCAGCTCGCAGAAATTGCATCTATTATCTAGAAAAGTTATAAATCGTGGCGTTTTTGTCATTGCAAGCAAATTGCTATAGTCTCGACGGCAATACAGTCTTTGACAAGATTGTCGTTTTCCTAGATTCGAATCTTATCAGTGTAAAGTGATGCTCCTATTTTACAACATGCGTATATGCGAGCAAGTCTTAAAAAGTCGATCCAGGTCAGCCGTGCCCTTTAACAGAGTTGCAGTCTTATCAGCCATCTCAGCCATGCCCTGTTTCTCCGGTCTGAAGGCAACTTTCAGCTATTCAGATAGGCCATATTATCATTGTAATTCGACTGGTCGGGTAGTCTGTCTTTGTCCGGGTGATGCCAGCATAAAACAACTTCTCAATGGACATAAGAGCGAGATAAGAAAATAGCGATGTTGAAGGTGAAGAGGTGGATAAGCGCATTAGACGGCATCCATACGTACGATGCATGGGCACCTCGTGCATCGTATGGATGCCGCTCTCTATGTACTCTCGCGCCTTTTGGGTATCTTCTGGGCGCGTCTAAATGGAACTCCCCGGCGAACCGAACTCGCATCCGTCGTCACCTCTTTTCTTATGTATCAGCATTCTTGATACATCGCCCATGTTGTCAGCGCGTACATTAGAACCCTGTTTCTCCTCGCGTCGAATTGGAAACTGCCCATTATTGCTACCATTTACACCTGAATCGAGTCACAACACTGAAGCAATAATAGCCTGATCAGTCACGATAGTAATACGGGGAACCTTCTGCTTGAAAGGAAATTTCTTGGGGAAGGGGAAGTTGGAAGAGGAAAACGAATGAGTTCCCAGCACGAATCGCGGCCATTCTCTTTGGGGCATACAAAGTCCCAACCATTCTTTCAAACAGAAAAGGAGAACGGCTGTTTTCTTATCTTTTCCACAGCTTCGTGTGTGCAAGTTTATTAAGGGGTTCAACAACGGGGCTGATACAGCCAGTTATTTTTCTCGCAACCAATAGAATCAATACAAGGACGAAGAGCTTCTGTTACCGTGAGAAGGAATCGTTGTTTTCAAAAAGGATCCCCTAAGCGTTTGGTGGCTTCCATAAAAATTAGGTCTTAACGCGGGTGTAAATGGAATATGTTGAAAAGTACAGTTGAATGACGTATTGTTACTCTAATGGGTATTATGCGTCCACGATTTTTGGCTATGAAAGATATTGTTTTCCTTATGGATATAAATCCAAGAATGGCGTGTGGACATTTATTATCGCTAAATGACTCTCATGCTATTTATATTTACGGAGCCCCATTCTCCTACAGCTCTGTTTAATTTGCATTTGAGCTTATGGGTTACATGAATAACCTCCTGATACGTTCGAAACTAGGAGATTAACAGATACTTTCGTCAATGTATGGTTCACATTTAAAATTATTTTTATGAATAGTTGTTCCCAGGCGGATACTGTTGTCTAGATATGGTCATCGTCCAATATGTAGAAAGGCTTCTCGGATTACTACAGCGGAATATCTGCTTGAATGCTGTCCTGCAATTAGTTGAAGTCAATTTCATTGAAAGCCAACTTGACTGACTTCATCGGAGCTGCGCGTATCTAATGCAAGGCTAATTAATTAATGCGCGTCCTATCGACAGCCGGAAACTGTATGTTATTTGATTAATGTCAGATCACGCCAGTCCCAGCTGTTAATCCCAAGGGCAGATGTATTATCCTGCTGCTAAGAACGGTATACTCACTAGTTTACTGAAGATGGCAACATGTAACGAATTTTCCATAGTTATCGTCTGGTTAATTTAATACTCCCTCGTTAAATTCCAGTGTCAAGTTTGAGAGGGAATTACTCGAATACTCATCGCTAAGGCTTAGTGGTAGCCCAATGCCTATTCTTGCTTTTCATGTGTAGCGTTTCTTTATGGGAACTGTGATCCAATTTTGTTTATTCTTTTTTACATTTTTCGTGCAAATTTCTGGATCTATTGTCGAAATCTGGCCTTTATGACGTAGTCGCCCTGCTCTTAACTCTATAGAGTGCCACACGGGTAAAGTTTTTCAATTCAGCTTACAATTATTTTCACGAATATTGTTGGAACAATGAATATACGCAGTATAATTCACCGTAACAGATAATCTTAAGATACTTTCCGTTATATCGATCCTAGTACTGGGTGGCTTAGTAAGGACAGGTAAGGGTTCCCAGTACAAAAAAGAACAAATCTCGCAAGCAAACTGGCTCTCAAACGAACCTGCGACTACAAGAAATGATTCAACAGGTCGATTAAGTATCGACAGGTCGACGTAAGTGCAAATGCTAAATCTTCTACGTAATAATTGGCATCCAGGTAGGATAACATCGGTGACGAAGTGATTGCTGTCTACAGAGTTGACTTTCATCGAGATACACAGTCACACATCTATGACATAGATTACATTAGGTTTTTCTTTTTTTTACTCCTATAGGTTTTTCCCGTTCTTACGGAGCTCTTGGCCAGCCATCGCCAATCGTTCATCGTACGGCAATGTCAACTCACATAACTTTAGGACAGGAATATAACTCTAAATGACCCTTCAACTGTCAGAAAGCGCTACGAATGTTTGGCGCGTAAAAGTGTGTTTCGGTGTGTTGTGCCGGTAACAGTCACTAAGTGAACTACTGGAGCCACCAAAGCACACATGCACTTGGCCAGCATCATCAACTTCAGTGCACTTCCAGTAAGCCAGTAAGGATCCCGCAGAGAGGGACCTGTTCTTCGTTCTCCATCCCTCGAGAACCAAATCCAATGCGACTCGTTTCCCTTGCCTTTGTCGTGGCGTATATACATACCATATGTGGTCGCGTGCAAACGCGCAAAGTGAGCGACGGGGAAGTCGGCAGCGCGACCAGAGTACGATAAATGCGAGAGGGAAGCCATCACTCTTATTACGTAAAATGGCCCACTAACGGAACCATAGGTGGAGTTCTGTTCAGCTCTTGCGCAACCCCTTTTGCTATCCCCTTTGCGTGATCCGACGGAAACCTTCGTCGGTGCTCCGGCTGAATGAGGTGGGAGGCTCAACGACAAAGGAAGGATGAAGCGGGGCCAAACGAAATGGATCGGCGGAAGGTAAGGCTAGCCAACACTAGGGCAGCGGATAATGTTCAGGATAATTTAGCGGCACGTTACGTCTCGCATGGAAAGAAGAACCAGGACAAATTATTAGAGCACTGTCGGCTAGTACCCATAATGGCCTTTTTCTGCTCTTTCTGCCCTTCGAAAACGACACAACGACCGTGTAAACGCTCACGAGGTTGGCCGAAATGCTATAATGCGCATAGTCAACAGTGTGTAGACAGCTGGGATGGTATCAATATCATTATTATTAGAAAGGGAATGAAGGGTTTGAAAGTAACGTAAACAAAGCAAATAGGTTTTCAATCATACTTCTACATATATAATACATAGTCTCATATCGCGAGAAAACAATAGGGAACTGTGTGTTATATAGTTCCCGTTGTAACGAAAGCGTTTGAGACGAGTTTTTTGCTTCTTCTGGTGGAGTATTGTCTATCCATAAAAAGGTCATTAGGGTTTGAACTGGTTTTCGTATAACTAGCTATCTATGTGATCGTTTTGCCGAATGAATAAGTATTACAATAGTCGATATGTCACCCGATCGCAAATTTTAAAATATCCATTATGTTAAATCTCGCATATACGGTCCGTCCTCCTCAACATATCCACCGAAAAATCTTCCAATTTTCAACGAACAGAAAAAAGTGCTGAGAATTTTCCGCACATACGCACCGCTTCCATAACCCAGCTGTCGACCTATTACTCTTCGACGCTGGCTATCGTTCGAGGCTGGCTGTACCAGCTTTGGAAGGCGCAGCATCTGTAGATGACGCGCTTTGCTTCACCTTCCAAGCTTATGTCGTTACGCCTCAATACAATTCGGCGGCTGACCGCCTCCACCCCGTTGATAGCTGGCTGGTGAATTCATCTTAACAGGAGCTTTCTGCCTCTTGGCCGCCTTCCGGAAAAAACAACTCTTCTAGGATCTAGTGGTAGCAAGATGCCGTTAAGCTGCTTGCGATCTCCCCCGGCAGCGTGATGTGCAGCAGGGAGTTTTGCTGCGCTCCGTGAGAGAAAGCAAAGCAAGAAGGTCAGCTCGTATGCGTGCTTATATGGTGATGCTTCTGTTCGTATCTCGCTCCCTTTCTTTCTCTCTCTGTCTCCCTTTACTTGAGAACTACGTGGTAGTGTTCCTTCGTTCTCTCGCTTCGTTCTCTACGCCAAGTGGGCCTTAGCACTAACAACCCTCTGATACCCACCGGCCGTTTTCGGGGGATGTATGACGCGTGTGGGCTATTGGCCGTGTGGGCTTGTTGACGGTGCCAAAACTCGTTTTGCTCTTATTCGGGTCTAACGAGAGATGGGAAGAGGATTGAGTGAGAAAACGCGACGAAGAAAACAGTGCGGTGCGGGCCGTAGAAAGGCACCGTTTAATTAGCGTCCGCAACAGCTGACGTCTGCCGGTGAAACAGCAGCAAATAGGAGCTCTGCGTTTGATATAGGAGGCAAAGAGGTCAAGGCCACTCCTCTTGATAAGGTTATGCGGCAGATTTGCCACGATATATATTTGCTTATGTATGTGTTTGTATGTGCTTACAAATGCATATATGCATCTATATATAAAATAGCAAGCCAGATTATTCCACACCATTTTCGTCCGGTTGCTGTATGCGCCAATTGTTGCTTTTTTTGCATGCTATATATATATATATATATATATATA